>PISX010003770.1:0-36713 GCA_004024625.1 Mellivora capensis | reverse complement strand
ACAAGACTATTTTTTAATCAGTTATTTGGGAATTTGCTTATGATTTTGGGCTTGACTATTAACAAGATTAAAATGTAACATTAAAATCTTTAAAGCACCATTTTGTTTCATTTTAACTCTTGTTTAAAAATACATGACTCAGAGAAGACTACCTTTGTGTTAGTAATAATCAGTAGATAGAAGTACCCAGGAAATTTACTTTCTTTTGTATTTACTGCCACCAAATGACAAATTAATAGTATTACTATGTCTGTTATATTAATACTGTAGAATACATACTAAAGGTAATGCCCCTTTAGTATTATTCTGACAAAATTAGTTTGTTCATAAAGAGTTGGGACAAGAGAAGAAAAAACAAATTTTAATCCATTTAGAACTGTAGTTGACCTTCTACCAGAGTATATAGGCTGGTTTCTGTCTTGTTTAACATACAGAAAGGCATATTAGAACATAGCGGAAATCACTATGACAAAGATGATAAAAACTTGATAACTCATACCTAATAAGAAATACATTTGACAACATACTTTTATACAAGGAATTTAATTCTTACATTTATTCTGTCTAGGTTATTGTGCTTGAGAATGATGACTCCAAAATATTTTAGGCCTAATTTTATTTATTTACAGATAAGCATTTTCCTGAAATTATTGGGATATTATCCTGTAAAAGTATTATATAAGAGTATAAAAAAAAATAAAAACAACCCAAATTTTCAGTCTTAGGAAAATTGGTTAAATACAATAAGGTCTTACTTTTTAATTTAATGTTACATAGTAACTGAGCATGTAGTAGAGGAGTATTTAAGGAGATGGATAAAGGCCCACATTAGTAAATGAGGGAGATGGGGAGAAGTAAGTTACTGAACAGTGTATTTTCATAGTTTTTTTAAAAGTACATTTACTGAAAATAACTATCAGTGTTTATCTTTGGGAGATACTATGGTTTCTTAAAATTATGTTCATTCTAAAATGAACATGTTTTAAATATTCAGAAATTATGTAGATCGAATATATGCTTTATAGACACATCATTCAATTATAGTGAATATATTCAAACAATTTGGGGGGGGTTGTTGAATAATGAAAATGTCATTGCAGGCAGTCTGATTCAGACTTCACTTTTTGAGTCTCTTCTGATTGGTTCATATTTAAAGGAAAGCTTTGCAAAAACTCTGCCTTGTTACACAGATTAACAGTTTTCTTTCTTAAAACATCTGAATTAGTAAGATTTTGATTATTACCTAATAATTCAGTGCCTTGTTAAGGTGCTCGTTATGCTTATAACCTAGCCCTTCGTTGCTAGGGTCAGCATATTCTTGCTTTTGATATCTGTTTTCTGCTACAGGCCTGAGATTGAAATTGAAGCAATACAACTACTGCCTCTACCAGAGGAAAATAGTATGGGGATTCCTATTATGGTAGGTTATTTTCTAGTAGTCTCTCTGCAGTAATATAGGCAGCTCTTATAATTCATTGGTTTGTTGGTATTTATGCCTCCTCATAAGTTAAGCATAGCTTTTCTACATTCTATATAACTGTATGCAAATTCTTCCTGTCAGTCAAAATCTTTTGTTGTAGGCATTTTGTTTAAGTGTGGTGGTGCATGTATTCCTGGAAAATTTAATAATAACAGTTGAATTCAAATAGATACTTAGTGGAGGGGCTGAAAAACCTAATTTAAGAGCTCTTTGATCTCTCTGTTATAGTTTGGAGAAGAGAATAATGATACAGTTGAATATTAATGGTACCGCAATTAGTGTTTTCTGTTTTTTTCTTTTTTAAACTGGTATTACTGGATGTTTTCATTCTTCTCTTGTTCATACATCATTTTGTTCATATTTACGTGTAATATGCTTGTGGAGCACTTTGTAAACATTATCAGCCATTCAGTATCACTGGAGAACCTCAGTTATGTGGTGGTGATTCCTGTGTTTTTAGTGAAAGTAGTATAAAAATCTCATAAAATGTGGGGATGTTAGACTGGAGGCACTTGTGAAGACAACATAAGCTAGTTTTGATACCATTGGCATTGTTTTCTAGGCTCTTATTTGAAATTCAAACATTGAAAGGTTGTGTAGAAAAGAAAAACATGTGGCTCAGTAATTGGCTTCTTTACCATTACCAGGTTTCAGTTTGCTATACTTTTTGTTAAATATTTTTAATCTTAAAAATCCTAAATATTTTAAAATCCTAAATGTTAAATATTTTTAATCCTAAATACCATTTGAGATTAAGTAGACTTGATGCAAAGTTGTTTTGCAACAACAAAAAATCACCCTTACCGGGTTTCATTATAATTTGTTAGTTAAACTTTGTTTTTTTGTTTTTTTGTTTTTAAAGAAGAGAAGATGATTAGAACTCTATTATGCTGAAAGCTGAAAGATTTTGTCTATCTGTATTCTGGTAGGAGGGGGAAGAAATTATTGGGAAAACATTTATTAGATTGTGTTGTTGTGATTGGAATAATTTTGGTTGACATTTAAGATTCATACTTGAGACATTTTGAATTCTGTGTGAATTAACCAGTTGTGACTCTTTACCTGACCTTTCAAAATTGTCTACTAAATTTCCACTAAAAAAACGACTCACATAGGATGGATTTTGCTGACTAGAATCCCACTGGAAATTCATCCCCTCATACAACCTTATTTTTGTTCTTTAGAAGTCATTTTCTAAATGGGTGGTCTGACTTCAAGGTCCTGGGAGTCTGCTTTCCCCTCTCCCCCCTCCCACCTTCATGCACTCCTGCTCATGCACGTGCCCCCCCCCCTCTCAGGGTGGCTCAGTGGGTTAAGCCTCTGCCTTTGGCTCAGGTCATGATCCCAGGGTCCTGGGATCGAGCCCGACATCGGGCTCTCTGCTCAGCAGGGAGCCTGTTTCCCTCTCTCTCTGCCTGCCTTTCTGCCTACTTCTGATCTCTGTCTATCAAATAAATAAAATCTTTAAAAAAATCAATAAAATCTTTTTTAAAATTTTAAATCGATCTTTTTTTTTAACCATTGGTTCAGTAAAAGCTTTGGATGAGTCTTGAAATACTCCTAATTCAATCAAGGATTTGAATAATGGGTATGCCAAATAGAAAAAGAAAAGAATGTCAGACTTAATATAGTAAAGATAAAATTTGATTGGAAAAATGGTAACAAATAGCAGACAGCATCAGTATCATATATTTTTTTTTCCTGGTAATGCGGGTTCAAAATTTTAACTAGTTTTGCTATGTGATCATTGTATAAATTGTAATTTTCATCTTTTACCACTGGATGGTGCCTTTGCATTGGTTTCTGCAGACTGTCTAAATTTACTTACATAAGGAACATTTAAAAATTTGTAATAAAGAACAATGAAATTAAAATTTGATAGTGATATAGTAGGTTAAAAATATAGTTAAACATAACCATTATTTGTGACATAATATATACTGTAATTATTTTCAAAAAGAAATTCTTTCATATGAAAGAAACAGTTAAGAGCTATACCTGACCGTGTTTTCTAATAGTCTTCAGTCCACCACCTTAGAAACATTTTAGATGTTTTGATTTTTTTATGCAGTTCTATAATTTAAATGGCATCTGAATAAACCCATTTCTTTGATTTGTAATACACACACACACATACAGATAGTTCAGGCTTTTAAAATTGTTTTTGATGATCAACTTTCTTCTACCTAGTAGCCATCTATCAAAGCCTTTTATTTCATGAATACTATATTCAAACTCTCTTTTGTTAGTTGACGAGGGACTTTTTGATGGTTACCCTGCTTGGGCAATTTGGGTTTATTTAGGATTATAACAAACAGAACTTGAGTTTATTGGGATTGTAACAAGGCCATAGAGAGATCCCAATTCAAGGAAATAATAATCTTAAGTAATAAAGCATTCACTCATATTTTAAAATATTTAAAAAGCAAAGTAAGCACCAACTCTAGAACATGAGTGTCTCTAAACTTAAAAAAGGTGTCTCTGAGACCTTTTTTGTCCACTTCAGTCTGTTGTTTCCTTTTTCTGTTCTTTAAAGGATTATTTATATGAAAACAAAGTTATAAAAACAAGTATCTGAAATTACCCCTTCTTGTATTTTGATCTTCAGTAGCTATATGATAGATAGCTTTTGAGGTGTGAATTGGAAGGCATGTATACCAGAGCAAGTTTCAAGTCTCCGTTTCTTTGCTCTGGATTCAGTGCCCTGGCTGTTCTAGTCTTTGGAGCTGTGGGTATGGAACTGCTAAATGGCTTTGGCTTGATGGTTTGCTTCTTAACAGTGAAGCTTCACCTAGGCAGTATGCAGATTTTGGCCCTAAATTTTATTACTGGGGCATCTGCCTTTGGCTCAGGTTGTAGTCTCAGGTCCTGTGATGGGGCTCCTTGTTGGGCTCCCTGCTCAGCAGGGGATCTGCTTCTCCCTCTGCCCCGCCTCCCTGCTGTGTTCTCTTTCTTTTCTCTCTTGACAAATAAACAAAATCTTCAAAAAAATAAATTTTATTACTTACTGGAATGTAAACTTCTGTCATTTAACCCTCATAGAACTTATTTTTCTTACCTCTTAAGTAGTGCTTGAGTTCAGCAAGTAAGCATCATGACTAAGTGGTAGTGTTACTCAGAAAAAATATATATGTACACATTGCAAGGAAAGAACACAATACCCATAATCCTGCTACTGAGTTAACTAATCTGTCATTGCTTTAAAAAAAGAAATCCTTCTGATAATTATTTAACATAATTAGAATCCCATTTTATATATTGTAGGTTTCCACTTAATACTTTTTTAAGTATTATTTGTCCCATTTTTTGGAAATTCCTTAAAAATTTTGTTTCTAAATATTCATTTGGGGCCCCTGGGCAGCTTAGTCGGTTAAGTGGCTGCCTTTGGCTTGCTTGGGTCATAGCCCCAGGGTCCTGGGATCCAGCCCTGCATCTGGCTCCTTGCTAGGCAGGGAGTCTGCTTGTCTTTCTCCCTCTGCTCCACCCCCCACTTGTGCTCTTTCTCTCAAATAAATAAATAAATAAACTTTAAGTATCATTCAATTTTATTGTAATATATGCTATATTTTAAATCATTTTATTGTTCAACATTTAGTTTTTTTAATGTTATAAATGATGCTTGAGTAAAATCATGATATGCAGAGTTTTGTAGGCCTCACTTTCCCTTCTATCTACATTCTTGTAAGAAATGCTAGCTTAAAAACTTGGAAGACTTACCAATGAATGCTACTGACAGCAGTTGGCAAACTTTTTTCCCTAGAAAAGTTCCAGTTTACTCATTTTATCATCCCTCATGGTCTCTGGCTTGGACAGTTGCATGCAGTAGAGTAGCCTACTGTTGTTTTCTGTCTTTAGTATCACCTCATTTTTAGGCCATCTTTTATATTGCGTCCACAATGAGGCTTTGAAGATGCAAATCTGATTATGTCATTCTTTGACTTAAAACTTTAGTGGTTTCCTCATTTTTCTGCAGGTTAAAATGTTTATACTTTAATGTGGCATTCAAGGCCCTTCATGATTTAGCCCCTGTCTGATTTCCCACCCTTATTTTAATGCAGCCCTATTATATATTTTGTTGATAAGTAGGAAGGGAACATTCTAGGCAGGGGCAACATCATATTCGGAGGCACAGCTGCAGGAAACAGCATGGTACATTTAAATTGTGACAAGTACATTTATAGATGTGAAAATTAAAGACAAGGTAGTAGTGGTCTTTAGTAGATTGTACTTTAATAAAACTTAGTTGACTAAATAAATGTGGGCAAATAAAATTTTATCTATTAATTATTAATGAAGAGTCTTGGTTACAATGACAGAAATCCCAACTCAAAATGACTTAAATGCAAAAGGAAATGTGTTGGCCAGGCAGTAACAGGGTTGTCAGGCAGAACTAGATCTAGGATTTGTTGACAATAAATTTCCCACCAACCCCCCATCCTTTTAAAATTTTGTCCCTTTTTTACCTCTCATATAGGCAGTTTAGCTTACGTTGCCCTTACTTATAATCCTAAAAGAAAAGAAAGTATCTTTTCCTGATAGCCTTGGCAGGAAAGCAAAGTCCTGAGGAGGACCCTGTCTGACTTGATCATTTGTTAATCCCTGAATTAGACATGTGACTAGGAGGAAGTGGTACTCTGGCCAGTCCTGAGTCTCTTATATATCTTGGGAGCAGCTGAACTCCTGAAAGGAAGGGATTCTTGTGAAAGAATATATGTTTACTACAAGAATAGATAGAACTGGTGAAAAAAGGAGAACAAGAATTGAGAGATCAGGTAAGAGGTGGTTTTGTTAACTTGGGTAGGGACTGAAGTGGGTCTGAAGTAGATCGCTATGAAGAAAGGAAGTTCAGTAAGTTTTAGGTAAAATGCCTACAAGTAGGTGACTAATGAGAAGTGGGAGATGAAGTAAGGGTAGGCTTCTAGATAATTCTCTGTGTTCTGGGCTTTTGTATATATGGTGATGCTCTTACTATTAATCAACCTGGGAGGTTTAGAAAAAGAACACTCTGGGGCAGTGGACTAGAGATGGTAAGTTGATTTTTGACATACTGAGTCAAAGATAATCTGGAATATGCAGGTCAAATGGCTCATTGTGCATTTGGAAGTTGTATCTGAAGGTTAAGACTGGAAATAAAGACTTGTAAGTTATCACATGTGATGGCTGACACTATAGATATAGATGAGATTGTCCAGGAAGAGGTTGTAGACAGAAAAGTGCACTGAAAGAAAAGCCCATATTTAAGTATGAATGATGGAAGAAAAGCCATGTAGAAGGGACCAAAAAAGAAGGTTTAGAAATATAGGTGAAAATTTTATGGAGGGGAATTTTAATAAAGATCATTGGTATCCAGTATTGTAGAGTAATTTGAGAAAAATGAAGATTTTGCAATAATTACCATTGGTGACCTTAGACCAGTTTCAATTGAATGGTGAGTATGGAAGTCAGATTGCAGCAGGGTGAAACAAGTAGAAAATGGAAGGGTAGCTCGTTAAGAAAGCAGAGAAGTTTTGTGTAGGTGAAAATGAAGAGATAAAGACACCAATAAGGGATAAATCAAAGTGATAATGGAATCAGGATTGATAAAGTTTATAAAAAGATGGAAATAATTTTGAATAAACTTATTGTTTCTTCTTTGATTATAAGCCCCTTCCCAGTGACTGCAGAGTCACTGAGGTATGGTACCTGGCATGTAAGAAGTGTTTAGTAAGTGACTACTGAGTGAATGAAGGCTCTGAGAGGAAACCTGAAGATACATATATGTTTAAAGGTAAACCAGAAAGAAGTTGGAAGAATTCATCCTTGTTCTCTTTCTCTCTGAGGTAAAATGTCAAGAAATAGTGCCTCTCCAACTTGCTTACCTCAAAGCACAGCTGTGAGAAAGCAGTGTGAGAAGAGATGTGAGAGCATTCTCAAATTAGGAAGTACTGATACAAATAGAAGGGAATAATACTTTTCATTTCTGGCATCTTAGAAATCAGGGACTTCAAATCAGTTGCTATTTGGTTCTCACCAGCTCAGAAATCCCATTTGCTTTAACAGCTAATTTAACTTCTCTTAGATATGTGATTTGTAGGAAGAGCTAGGCCTTAGAGACAGATGGTCCTGGGTTAGGGTCCATTTTTCTTCATCTGTCAGCCAGGTGATTTCCTGTGTTTAACTTTTCCAGCTCAGATTTTTATCTGTGAAATTCAGAGTAGAAATACTTTGCAGTCATGTTGTTACAACTGAGTACACATAAAGTGCATAGAATCATTGTAGGTATTCACATTACCTGGGATGTTTATCCCAGCCCTGTATGAGCAGCCAACCTTGTTCCATCTTCACATAATATAGTAATGCTAGATAAAACTACCATCTTATGTTGAATTAGATTTTATCTTGCTACTTCATTGATCTAGTTCTTATCTCTAGACCTATACAATTTGGTATCTCTTTATAATGATATCACTTCAAATATTTTAAAGCTGTCATAGTCTCTCTGACTCCTTTTCAGACAAATACCTGCAACTTCATTGACACTTTTTTTTTTCCTTAAGATTTTATTTATTTGTCAGAGAGAGAGAGAGAGAGAGAGAGAGAGAAGCACGGGGAGTGGCAGGCAGAGGGAGAAGCAGGTTCCTTGCTGAGCAGGGAGCCTGATGCAGGACTTGGTCCCAGGACTCCAGGATCATGATCTGAGCCAAAGGCTGATGCTTAAGTGAGTGAGACCCAGGTGTCCCTTCATTGACACTTACATGGTTTTTAGATCCATTATAGTTCTGGCTTTGAGTATATTCTAGTCTCATTACTTTAGATGTGGTTTGACCTATGTCTAGGAAATAATGTACTTTTTCTAGAGGAGAAAAGTGAGATGAATAGGAAGCATTTTTTGAGATAAAAATTCCATTTTAATTGGTCAAAACTAAAGTGTAATTTTACTATTTCATATTCTAAAGTATACTGTTTCGTCAATGGCACTTATAAAGTGATTGCCTTCAGTCTCTTAAGATAAGGTACTGATAACTGATTTCCCCCCTCTTTTTTTAAAAGATTTTATTTATTTATTTGACAGAGCTCACAAGTAGGCAGGCAGGCAGAGAGAGAGGAGGAAGCAAGCTCCCCACAGAGCAGAGAGCCTGATGTGGGGCTCGATCCCAGGACTCTGGGATCATGACCCGGCCGAAGGCAGAAGCTTAACCCACTGAGCCACCCAGGTGTCCCTGATTTTTTCCCCTTTTAAAAATAAATCTTGAGGCGCCTGGGTGGCTCAGTGGGTTAAAGCCTCTGCCTTCGGCTCAGGTCATGATCTCAGGGTCCTGGGATCGAGCCCCGCATCGGGCTCTCTGCTTAGCAGGGAGCCTGCTTCCCTTCCTCTCTCTCTGCCTGCCTCTCTGCCTACTTGTGACTCTGTCTGCCAAATGAATAAATAAAATCTTAAAAAAAAATAAATCTCTAGAGCCTTCAGTATCATCTAGCACTAGTGTGTTGTATGACATTAATAAAGGTGGAAAAAGTAAACTATTGAAATAAAATGCCAAGATTGTTTTCCATGTAAATCATAGTGTACTTTTGGTTGCCTACTCACCAGTCATTACCCACTTCCTTCCTTGAGGTCCCCAGTTTTATTTGGAGGCTCAGTCCTCTCCTATTTGACTTGGGGAAGTCCTTATTAGTGTAAGCTAATCAAAGTAATTCTACTCTGCCTTGTAGTGATTTAAGAAGAAACATAAGAGCCCAAACTGGTCATATGTCAGGAAAAGTCAGTTTAGGTAGCTTCTAGAAAAGTCCTTTTCCTACCTAAAAAGGGAGATACAGCAAGAAACTTTCTTTTCTGCTGGGCAACAATATGTGTCTGATAGGATGCCTTGAAGTATGGCAGATATCTGTGACTGACTGGAATTATCCCTAAGGTCGTCTGACAGAGAAGACTCAGCTGGAGCCTAGGGTCAGTCAGGTACCTTAGAGCTACATTAATTTTACTTCTTGTTGTTTATGATAAGTCTCTTTATTGTGTAAGCCAGTTGAGTGTAACGTGCTGTTTTATTTTAGTTTAGGATAGCCCTAATGTTAAAGAACAAACATACTTGAAAGTCTGATGTACGGAACAGGAGACACTTCTTGGGAGGCCCATTAAGCCGTAAGGATGAGTCTCATAATTTTAAGATCACATTAGAATCATACTCAGGTCAAAAGCTTCATGAATATTCTCACATACTAAATGTTCTCATTGTGAACAAAACAGACAAAAACATTTCTGTACTGCAATAACTGATAAAGATTTAATTACCCACTTAGTGAAGAATGAGCCAATTATCAGTTTTGACAGGGGCCCCTTCTTTCTATTTAGGAAGTTCAATATTGATTACATCTAAAGGAGTTGACCTTGTTTTACTCTGAAGTAACATGAAGTTATAAGCATGGCTTTTTTATAGGTTTATCAAGGGCATGAAAATTTATTTGTGCAAAAAAATTCCATGCCTGATACACATTAGAAACACCCTTTCCTTTTTTTTAACAATAGAAGCTGTTCTCTAAAATTTTAGATAGCACTCTTTAATAAAGGGAGCTGAAGAATATGAAAAATGTTCTAATTATCTGAGTCATCACTTGGACTTTAAAATAGTTACCAGTTTCAGTATTTTTGTCTCCACCCTTCTATAGTTTAGAAAGATGTGAATCATTTTCTTTAGTATTTCCCAAATGAAAGCGGCTTTGAAAGGGAAGTGATGTATGTGGTCCTAATTTGTATGTGAAATAACTAGTGTATACTTCAGTTTCTGATTTTACTGAACTTTGTGGGATTCCCTTGGATGTCTCATGTAATTACTGTTTATAAAGGTAAACATTGGGTAACCATAGCAACTTATTTTTAAATTGAAAATTTCCCCCAGTTTTTAAAGTGCCGTAACTTGATACTACATTTATCCCAGTGTTACCACGTTGTAGAAACCAGAATGATTTGCAAATAACCTCTCCTCAGTTTTTTTTTTAAGAAAGACAGAAGTTCAGCCTGTTTAAAAATTTTACTTTCTAATTTGTAACACTGGACCCAAGTTGTCTTTGATGCAGTTACTCAGAGATAATTACATAAATAATAATGTAAAATTATATTTCAGAGAATGTATGTATCCTGGGTCTGGCAGGACATAAGTCATATGCCAGAGATTCTGCTAATTAACATAAATCCTAACAAAAATTCTATTAATAAGAGACAGATCATGTAGGATATTTAAAAGTAATACAGCTTAAATAACTACTTCAGTCTGGCCTTCAATTCAGTCTAAATGATGAATACTTTTGCTTAATTTTAAATACTTCTTGAGGTAGTCAATATTATGAAGAAAATAATTCAAATTTTTAAAATATTGCATAAATGTAGTACTACATGCTTGACAACAGAATGTTTTCCTCCCCCTTTTCCCTTAGTTTTGGCATATTGGGTGTATTCTAGAAAACTGTCTATATTGTTATATTTGGCTTATTAAGTTTTTTTTGTTGTATACTTTTGAAGGAAATAATTATTTCTTTTTAAAACTCAAATCTAAAAAGTATTTCTAATGTTTATTTAGACCTTAAGTTCTCACATGTAACTCTTGAATTTATACTCTTTCTGGGAAGCCCATTCCATCTCCTGTCTTGACTGAAATTCTATGTTTTCATAAGTACATGATTCTCCAGAGGTCATATGTTGTGTTTCTTTGTTCATAGCCAGTGTATCTTGGGAATTCCTCTGTGTGTGTGTGTGTGTGTGTGTGTGTGTGTGTGTGTGTGTGTTTGTGTGTGTATGAAGGAAGGAGAGGAATAGAGTCAGCATTCTTTAGTCACCCACTATAGCTACTAAAATGTTGTCTACCTAAGTATAAAAAAATCTTCCTTCTTTTGAGGCACATGCCCTCTGGCTAGGTGACTCCTGTTGTTTGTTGCCGTTGTCTGGAGAATCTCACTCCAACCTTCTACATCTGGATCTGAGTTCTATCAGTCATCTACATGATTTCATTTCTTTGTAGATGACATTTTATATATCATACTTCACAATGTCACAGCTTCCACACTAGTAATCCTCTCCACTTGGCTCTAACCACATACTCCAATATCCACATCCCACAGTTTGTTTCTTGTACTACCTTCACGTCTGTATTTTTGTTATTATCCAGTCTAGACCCCATGCCCGTTACTTTAAACTGCTACACACTCACACTTAGTCCTTTTCAACTTTATGCTTTCTCTTCCACTTGCCTTACCCACATCAACCCTTCCTTCCTGTTTCAGAAGACAGAGATCTTCTCTTCATAACTCAAGGTAATTTTCTACCTCCATACTAGAATTCCCCTTTTTCTGCACCTGTGAAATTTCCTTTTTTTTTTTTCAGTTATTCCCTCTTTTTAATCTTTTTAAAATATTTTTTCAGCATTAGGTTTTATTTTCTAAATTTTTTAAAAATTTAAATTCAGTTAATTAACATATAATGTATTATTAGTTTCAGAGGCAGAGTTCAGTGATTCATCAGTCTTATATAATATCCAGTGCTCAATACATTGTATACCCTCCTTAATGTCCATCATGCAGTTACCCCTTTTTGGTGATACTAAGTCTTCTAATTCATGAACACAGGATATGTTTCCATTTATTTATGTCATTTTTATTTCTTTCATCAGTGTTTTATAAATTTTTTTAAAGATTTTATTTATTTATTTGACAGATTACAAGTAGACAGAGAGGCAGGCAAAGAAAGTAAGGGAAGCAGGCTCCCTGCTGAGCAGAAAGCCCAATGCGGGGCTCGATCCCAGCACCCTGGGATCATGACCTGAGCTGAAGGCAGAGGCTTTAACCCACTGAGCCACCCAGGCGTCCCAGTGTTTTGCAGTTTTTTAATGCACAAGTCTTTTTATCTCCTTGGTTAAGTTTATTACTAAGTATTTTATTGTTTATGATGCTATTGTAAATGAGGTCACATAGTTTATTCTTAGTGTATAGAAATGCAAGTGATTTGGTTGATTTTATATCCTACACCTTTACTGAATTAATTCTAAGATTTTTTTTTGTGGAGTCTTAAGGGTTTTGTACATAATAAGATCATGTCTTCACTTTTTTTTTTTTTTTTTACTTTTTTCTGATTTGTGTGTCATTTATTTCTTTTTCTTGCCTTATCTAGCTAGGAAATCTAGTACTTCATTAAATGGAAATAGTGAAAGTGAACATCTTGACAATGTTACTAATTGTAGAGGAAAAGTTTTCAGTTTTTCATCACTGAATGTGTAGGCTTTTCATATATGGCCTGTATAATTTCTTTCTACTCCTAGTTTGTTACAAGTTTTTATCATGAAAGGGTGTTGAATTTTTTCAAATGTTTTTTTCTGTATCTATTGAGATGATCATGTTCTGTGTGTGTGTTTGTGTGTTTTATTACATTAATTGATTTTTGTGTAATGATTTTTGGTGCATGTCAGGCATAAGTCCCATTTTGCCATAATGTATGATCTTTTACTTACGTAATTATTTTTTAAAATTTTACTATTTGACAGAGAGCAAGAGCCCTGAGCAAGGGGAGGGGCAGGGAGCTGCTGTGGGACTCCCTGCTGAGCATAGAGCTGTGGGACTCAATCCCAGGACTCTGGGATGTTGACCTGAGCCGACCTGAGTGAAGGCAGATCCTTAACCCACTGAGCTACCCAGGCACCCCATGTATGATACTTTCAAAGTACTGTTGAATTTGATTTGCTAGTACTTTGTTGACAATTTTTGTGTTTATGTTCGTCAGGAATTCTATGTTCACCTGAAATTTTATTTTTTTGTTGTGTTTTTGTTTGGTTTTGATATCAGGGTAATGCTGGTCCATAAAATTAGTTTAGACGTGTTCCTTCCTTTTCAGTCTTTTTTGGAAGAGTTTGAGGAATGGCATTACTTTTTTAAATGTTTGCTAGAATTTACCAGTAAAGCCATTTGGCCCTGGGCTTTTTCTTTGTTGGAGATTTTTGAGTACTGATTCAATCTTTTTCTATTCATGATTTAGTCTTTGGCAGGTTGTATGTTTCTAGAAATTTATGTTTATTTTAGATTGCTTAGTTGCTTGATATTGTAATTGTTCACAGTAGTCTCTTATCCTCCTCCCTTCCCATGACATCAGTTATAATATCTCCTCTTTCATTTTTTATTTCATTTGAGTTCTCTTTCTTAGTCTAGCTAAAGTTTTATCAGTTTAATATTTTCAAATAGCTGATTCAGTTTTGTTGGGGTTTTTTTTCTATTCTATTTTCTTTAGTTCTGCTTTAATCTGTATTATTTCCTTCCTTACGTTAACTTCGGGCTTAGCTTGTTTGTTTTCTAACTCCTTGAGGTGTAAAGTTAGGTTATTTGAGATCTTTCTTTTTTAATGTAGGTGTTTATCCTAGTAAACTTCCCTCTTAGTACTGCTTTTGCTACATCCCGTAAGTTTTGGTATATTGTCTTTTTGTTTTTGTCTCAAGATATTAAGATACTTCCAACTTCCCTTTTGATTCTTTCTTTGATCCATTGATTGTTCAAGAATGTGTTGTTTAATTTCCATATATTTATTACTTTTCCAATATTCCTTTTGCTGTGGATTACTAGTTTCATTCTATTTTGGTCAGAAAAGATATTTGGTATGATTTCACTCTTAAATTTGTCAAAATTTGTTTTTTGACCTAAGATGTCATCTATCCTCGAGAATGTCCTGGGTGTGCTTGAGGACAGTGTATATTCTGCTACTGTTGAGCAAGATGTTCTGTATGTTTTGTTAGGTCTATTTGGTCTATAGTGTTCAAGCCCACTGTTTCCTTGTTGATTAGCTGTTTCAATGTTCTATCCATTACTAAAAGTGGGATAGTGAAGTCTGCTACTGTTATTATTATATTGCTGTCAAGTTCTCCTTTCAGTTTGTCAGTGTTTGCTTCATATATTTAGATGCTCTGATGTTGGGTGTGTGTATATTTGTAATTGTTACATCTCCCTAGTTTTGTCCTTATATAATGTCCTTTGCCTCACATGACAGTTTTTGACTTAAGGTCTATTTTGTTTGATAACAAGTTTAGCCGCCCTGCTCCTTTTTTGTTAACATTTGCATATCTTTTCCATCCCTTCACGTTCAGCCTGCATGTGCCCTTAAGTCTAAAGTGAGTCTCTTGTTGGGACACCTCAGTGGCTCAGTTGGTTAAGAGCCTTCAGCTCAGGTCATGATCTCAGGGTTCTGGGATCCAGTTCCACATCCAGCTCCTTGCTCAGCAGGGAGCCTGAATCTCCCTCTGCCTGCTGCTCTCTGTGCTGTGTTCTCCCTCTCTCTGACAAATAAATAAATAAAATCTTAAAGTGCATCTCTTGGAGACAGGATATAGTTGGTTTTTGTTTTTGTTTTTTAGTCTATTCAGACATTCTCTTTCGATTGGTTAGTTCTGTTTTGAAAATAGAGTTCTTTAGCCTTCAACATGTTTATATTGATCATTGCCTTTTCTTCTGTAACCTTTTTTGGGTTAAATATTGCCTAGTTTATTCTTTTCTCAGGATTGCATCTGTTGAAGAAATCTAATATATGGTCACTACCACTACTTTTGGTACCTTCTTTTCATGAGTCAACCTATTTTTCTCAGAAACAGGACATTAAGTCATAAAATGCTAGAACTGAAAACAACTGTAAAAATCATTTAATCTCTTTAACTTGCTTCAACAGTAAAGTGAAGGTGCCAAGAGAAATGAAGTAATGTGCTGACAGCTAAGTCAATTTTGGTTAACATCAACTTAAGGAATTCTCTATGGACCTTAATTATGTGAAGAAGCTTCGAATACGGAAGAAAATGGCACTTATAAAATTGATGTGCTTCGATTCATACAAAAATAATATTGCCCTCAAACCAGGGTTAATATTGTGATTAAATTAGATATTTGTGTGTTTTCAGGGAAGAGACAAAAGGTAAAAGAAAGACAGCCTTTCAAGTTATGATAGAGATATTTAGGATATTTAGGATGCCTGGGTGGTTCAGTTGTTACGCGTCTGCCTTCAGCTCAGGTCATGATCCCAGGGTCTTGGGATTGAGGCCCACATTGGGCCCCCTGCTCAACGGGAAGCCTGCCTCTCCCTTTCCAGCTCCTCCTGCTTGGGTTCCCCCCCTCTCTCTGTCTCTCTCTCTCTCTCTCTCTGCCAAATAAATAAATCATAAAAATATATATATTTAGGTAAAGTCAGGTAAGGCTGATAGCTCCTGTTTTGACTATTTTACTGTGGAACATTGTATATTCATATTACTTACTCTGAACCATCATAAAAATCTAAACTTTGTTCTTTTCCTTTAGACAGTAATATAGGTAGCATGTCTTAGGTGAACAGTTAAACTTTTAAAAAGTTAGTATTTATAGGTCTAAACCAGTGTTGTGTAGTGATTATCACTAGTATTTGTAGGTCTAAACCAGTGTTGTGTAATGATTGTCACTAGCCAGATATATATGACTGGCTAATGTAACTGAGGAACTGAATTCTTGATTTAGTTTTATCTAAATTCTAAAAATACTTGATTTAGTTATTGGAACTTTAAAATATGTTTGCAACAACTCAGGCACACGTACTTACATCCTCAGTTGTAAATTTCTTGAGATCTAAATACAAATCTATTATTTCTAAAGAAAATTTAATGTTCACATTGAGGTATGCTTTAAGTATAAAATACAAACAAAATTTGAAGACAATAAAAGAATGTAAAATATCCATTAATTCTGTATTGACTACAAGCTGAAATAATATTTGTGATATATTTGATTACATAAAATATTGTTATAATTTTACCTTTTGTTTCACCATTTTAAAGTGTTTACCTAGAAAATGTTAAATTACTTAGGGGGCTAGTTTTTCATTTCTGTTGTATGGCACTTGTCTACACTTTGGGTAACTAAACTATTACTCTGTCATTATACATAGTTTTAATGTTAAATAAACCTAATAAATAAAATGGTTTCAGCCATTTTCTGAGAAATGTGATCATCAAGAGAAAGTTTTGATATTAGATGTTCTAACTAGTTGACCATTATTTTGAGAAAGCACTCTTTGAATAAATCAGAGGAAAGAGTAGCAACAGGGAAGATTATGTATAACTTTATAAAAGCCATCATTTTTAAAGAGAATGGACAGTTACAAGATATCTTTATATACCAGTTACAATTAATAAATTTATATGCTGTACTCTTACCTCTAATTTAATTAGTAGCAGGTTTGTCTTATACCTCTAATTTAGGTCTTCTGTATATACTGCCTTTTACTGTCTTTTTTGTTCTTACCTTGTATTGGATAGTTTTTCTTTTTTTCTTTTTTTTTTTTTTTTAAAGATTTTATTTATTTATTTGTCAGAGGGAGAGAGAGCGAGCGAGCACAGGCAGACAGAGTGGCAGGCAGAGGCAGAGGGAGAAGCAGGCTCCCCGCCGAGCAAGGACCCAGATGTGGGACTCGATCCCAGGACGCTGGGATCATGACCTGAGCCGAAGGCAGCCGCTTAACCAACTGAGCCACCCAGGCGTCCCGGATAGTTTTTCTTGTGTGCCTCATTTAGGCTGCATAAGGTCTTTTTCCCCCCTTCTTTACTGAGGTATAATTGACTAGTAAAAATTGTATTATTTAAGGTGTACAATGTGATGATTTGAAGTACATAGCCATTGTGAAATGATTACTGCTATCAAGCTAAAAGTGTGTTAATTAACACATCTGTCACCTCTCATAGTTACCTTTTATTTTTTTTCCTTTTTTTTTTTCTCGGTAAGAACATAATGTCTACTCTCAGCAGATTTAAAGTACATAGCTCAGTACTCTTAACTGTAGCCATTGTGCTGTGTGTATAGATCCCCCAAAGTTACTGTTCTTTAAACTGAAAGTTTGTAACCTCTGACTTAAGTCTTCCCATTTCCCTTATCCCCATGCCCTTGGCAATCCCCATTCTACTCTGTTTCTCTGAGTTCAATTTTTTAGATTCCACATGTAAGTGGAATAATACAGTATTTGTCTTTTTGTGTCTGGTTTGTTTATGCTTATTTTATTAACATAAATGTCCTCCAGGTTCATCCATGTTGTTGGCAATGGCAGGATCCTTCATTTTTATGACTGAATAATACTCCATTGTATATACATGTAGCATATATTTTTTTTGATCCATTCATCTGTTGACAAACAGGTTGTTTCTGTTTCTTGTCTTAGTTAATGTCGTAATGAACTTGGGGGTGTAGATGGCTCTTTGAGATACTGATTTCATTTTCTTTGGATATATATCCAGATATTTAACTTTTTGAGGAACCTTCATACTTTTTTCCATGGTAGCTCTACCAGTTTACATTCAACCAAGAGTGTATAAGCATTCTCTTTTCTCAACATCTTTGCCAACATGTTTTCTCTTGTCTTTTTGATCCTAGTTGTCCTATCAGGTGTGAGGTGAAGACTCATTGTGATTTTGCTTTGCATTTCCCTAATGATTATTGAGTAGAACACCTTTTCATGTACCTGTGGCCAACTGTATGTCTTTTCTAGAAAAATATTTATTTAGGTCCTTTGCCTATTTTTAAAAATAAGGTTATTTATTTGTTTGGGTATTTGTGTCATTGGTTGATTGGGTTTTTGTTTGTTTTTATTGAGTCATATGAGTTCCTTATAGATTTTGGGTATTAATCTGTTATTGGATATATATAGATTACAGACATTTTTTCCCCATTTCATTGGTTGTCTTTTCATTTTGTTGATATTCTCCTTTCCTGTGTAGAAGCTTTTTAATTTGATGTAGTCCCATGGGTATCTGTTTGCCTTTGTTGCCTGTTTTTTGGTGTAATATCCAAGAAATCATTGGGTTGCATAAGGTCCTTGAAGGTGGAGATGATATATGACATTTCATAATCTCTTGGTATGTGTATAGTAGAGTAGAAATATTAATATGAAATATTTGTTGAATCAGTTGCTGTTATAATTTTAAATGTTTTAAAAATCAGGTATTCTTGCCAAAAGGTTTTTAGATTATTTCAATGTAGTGAATTTTGAGTGGGATGGAACCAAATCTCACCATCCTGTAGGAATTTTTTAATACTTATCTTAGAATTAGACAAGTTCAGGATTCTTAACACTTCATTTTCTAATCATGAGAGTCGATGTCAGGATACAGATTTTTGGATTAAGATTTAGAAAGGACGTAGAGCCTGAAGGGTCCTTGGATATGATACAACAACTCATATTACCTCATTTTAGTTAATTTGGAAACTGAAGAAGGCCTAGATTTCTTAAGCTCCTGTAAGCACTAGTTGCTTATATAAAAAAGCTGGGAGTTGTTTGTGATTACCATTTTCTTCCTTACCCCTACAGGCCCATCTAATAGCATATCCTGTAAATCGCATTCCTAAAATATATCTCAGTCTCTGCATTTACATATCTAACATCCTAGTTCAAATTACTTAATTTTGGGATTATTGCAACAGTCTCCTAACTAGTCCTTTGGCTTCTGTTCACTACACTGAAGCCCCATAATATTTGTAAAGCACATCATGATGATTGTCTTGCTTAAAAATTTCTAATGACTTTTGAGTCACTTAGAAAATACCAACTTTATAATTTGGCTTACAAAGCCCTTTATAGTCTTTGAGTTATTTCTCCCCTCTACACCTGTTACCGTTTCTCATGGTTGTTTGCTGCAGCCACATGGACCTTCTTCTGGGTTTTCCCCCCAAGAAATTTTTTTCTTCTACAATATATCGCAGTTTGCAATTTTGTAATATTTATTACTGTGTAAGCTCTGTTAGAATAAGGATTGACTGTTTATTCATAATCTTGTTTCCTTAGCATAACAGAAAGCTTGGTACAGAGTCGATGATGAATAAGTGTAGATGAACAGATGAGTCATTGACTGACTGGATGTTACTGAGCCTCCACTTCTCATTTACAACTTGGGCAGTAGTACCCATAAAAAGTGATAAGGATTCAGTGAGAATATATTTTTTTTTTTAATTTTATTTATTTATTGAGAGAAAGCAGCAGGCAAGGGCATGGAGCCAACACAGGTCCCAATCCCACAACCCTGAGATCATGACCTGAGCCAAAATCACGAGTCGCACCCCACAGTGAGAATATTTGTGATAAATATTTGTTTCCTTCTCCCTCCACTGATTTTTCTTTGCTTACCCAGTAATATAGCAGAATTGTTCCTTAAACAGTTTTCTGCTTGTTTCTATTGCAGTTAGTTAATGTTTAAAATCCATTTTATTTCTTCAAAATTTAAGTATACTGTACTAAAATGTGGATCACTGATTGATGACTGAAGGAAGAGTAAGGTTATCATTCAGTGTTAGCTTCAGCTCTGAGTAAAAGATAAGAGACTCAAAATCAGATTGACTTAAGGTAGAATTTCTGTTTTTTGTAATACAAGTGTTGGGAAGTGGGCAATTTAGGGGTTTTATGGCAGTTCTGTCTCACAGAGTCCTGAAGGGACCCAGATCCCCTCTAGCATACTCTTCTACCAACCTAGATTCTGGTCCTCGTTTGGATTAGGATGGTGGCGAGTCATCCATGTTCCAGGAAGCAGGGTGGATATACCATTTGTCCTTGTAGGAATAGGAAACCACTAACACCTCTACTTAAAATGCTGGTCATGGGGCGCCTGGGTGGCTCAGTGGGTTAAGCCTCTGCCTTCAGCTCAGGTCATGATCCCAGGGTCCTGGGATTGAGCCCTGCATCGGGCTCTCTGCTCAGCAGGGAGCCTGCTTCCCCCTCTCTCTCTGCCTGCCTCTCCGCATACTTGTGATCTCTGTCTGTCAAATAAATAAATAAACTCTTTAAAATGCTGGTCAGAACTTTGTCTTGTGGCTCCCAGCTACAAGGGAGGCTGAGAAGCGTAGACTTTGTTCTGTGAGGCTCTGAACTTACCTAAAAATTAAATGTTCTAGTTGAATGGAAGGTGGGAAGAATGGATGCAGAATATGGATATGTCTTTGTAAAGAACACTTCAGAGTAATAATAGGTAATATTAATATATGTTAACAACATACATTAATAATGTATATTAGTTATATTGTTATAAAGGGTTAACAATTTTGTTACTACCATTATACCAGTGGGATCAAACTGCTTGAGATCATTGGATAACAATGGTTGTCAGCCATTTTGGAAGTATGGGTGTGTAAACATTTTAAAAAATAGCCTAGTTTGTAAATACATTATGTGCAGGGAATTAATTTGCATGCGTTATAAGGATTTTGAATTCAGCATTTTAAAAATACATAATGTCATTTTTCGGTGGCTGTACTAAGAACAGGGAAACCTGACCAATAACCTTAAAGAATAGCTATTTAAAAATGTTTTCCCTCTCTATTCTTGTGCCTTTCTTTTAAATCTGTTCATAGGACTTTTTCTAAAGTATATGGGCAGATGAAGCCTAGCTCAAGAAGATTGTTCAGGATTCTTGAACTATGAGAAATGTTTCAAAACATTATTTAAACCCACTTCCTTACCATCTTTCACCACAAGCTTTTTATTTTTTTAATACTCAGAGAGTAGCCACTTTATACAGCCTGAGTAAAATTCCTTTTCTGTGATAATCAGTATGAAGGTCACAGATCAATATGGAGGAGCACAGGTAAGATGAGCTTTGGATTGAATCTATAAGAAAGAAAAAATGATTTGTGTCAGGAAAAGAAATTCTGGTGTTACAAAATTAGGAACCTAAAAAAAAAAATCTTTCAGGACGTTTAATATCTTATAATTACGGGTTTAAACCAGCTTTACTGTTACATGATTCTGTGAAGAGTAGGAATAAGCTGTTGATAGGATACATTTTAGCACGAAGAATGGAAGGATTATGAAGTTGTCAGAGTTTAAATTTGTTGGCTTATTAAAAATTAAGTCTAATTTGTCCTAAAAAGTAAATGCCTCAAGAAAAAAAAAATCACATCCCTTTGCCATTGTTCAATTGGAAAAAAAATTGTTTTGAACGTAAGTTTGCACAATCTTTGTCAATAATTTTTTATCATATATACTTTGTACATTCTTAATTTCTTAAGTAGTTATTGACCATCTCCTTTTCCTTTAAGATATAAATTCCTCGAGATTAGGGGCCTGTTCTTATTCAGTAGAAGGTATAAAACAGTGCTATGTGGTGTTGTTAGCTTAAATAATAGAAAATAATGAAGTATTTATCTTTTTTTTTTTTCATCTGTTCTTGATTATATAGGTTATCTTGGGCCAGTAATCTTTACCCTTTCTCTTCCCTTAGACTGTAAAATACAGTGAATGCAGAAGTATGGTAAAACCCCCAGTCCTACTTCTTGCCTAAGTTTACTGCTTCCTCCCCTCAGTAACTTCAATAATGCTTAATTTGGTTATTGGAGTGTTATGACAAATTTATAGCAGTCCATTAAGAGGCCTGAAAACCGGAGGTGGGGGTGGGGAGGGGTGCTGTAGTTAGCAACTGAATTGCAGTCTCCGACACCAGTCTGAATCACCTCACCACTGGGGAGAGAAATCATCAGTAGTCCTCTATTTACCACTGCCCTCACAGGGGATATCATTCTATTATCCTAAATATCCATCATAATAAGACTGTCTTCATTTTATTTCAAACTAGATTTTGTAAATGTCCTTAATAAATGTTGAAATGAGACACAGAAAGCTTAAGTAACTTGTTCAAGGTTATAGTTAGGTTAGTGGGAAGCCAGATTAGAACACAGTCAGTTTGGCTACAAAGCCTATGTTCTTAATCAATCACGGTGCTATTACTGTATTTCTCCTAGATAAAAATCTCTGGAGATTATTATTCTTATAAGTGTAAAATAATTTAGGCTCCAGGAATTTGCCTTGCCCAAGGACACAGCTAATCAATAATGGAATCAGAATTTGAATTCCAGGGTGGGCTGACTCCTGAGGCCTTAATTTTAGTTGTCATCCTCTATCATTGTTTTATATCCTGTCAACTTCTGCATGTACTTATAAGTTGCTTATCTACTAAAAGTACAAAACTCACTTTACTGCACTTTAGTGCCTCATAAATGCTTTCTGATTAAAGTGTGTGTGTATGTGTGTGCATAATATATATACTCTTTTAAAAAAATTGTTTATTTTAGAAAGAACATGAGCAAGAGGGGCAGAGGAAGAGGGAGAGACTCTCAAGCAAACTCCAGTCTGAGTGTGAGCTGTTGTGAGACTTGATCTCAGGACCCTGAGATAATTATCTGAGCTGAAACCCAGAGTCAGAAGCTAAGTGACTACACCTCCCAGACACCCATATATATGTATATGTATATGTATATGTATATATATGTATATGTATATATATGTATGTATTCTTAATATATATGTATTCATATATACATATGAATTCCCTGTTGTCTTTTATGATTTTGCCACTCAGTTCCAGAGTCTTGTGACATACTGGAATTCTTTTCAATGAAATTGTTTGTAAGTCGAAGAAAGTGGAAGGGAAATGTTTATGCGTGCATGGTGTATATAAAAACATAGTCCCTGCCTTCAAGGAGCTTGTGCTCTGGCCAGGAAAAACCTATGTGCGGAAGTTGATGTAGAACAAGAGACAGGATGTACCTGTTTAAGTAGGTGAATTTATATACTAGATACTTTGGAACAAGTTAAAATTGCCTATATAAAAAGAGATTTTGTTTGGGGTGGGGAAAAAAACAACAACAATGCTGAAGATAGAATAGAGGATACTATTACCATAGTGGTTTCATTTTCACATGTTTCACATATCAAGATGATATTTTTGATTTAGCTATGTGGAGATAGTTAACATCATTTTGTATGTCAAAATATTTTCATACATTTAATTTGGTTTTAAAATACAACTGTGAATTGTTAGCATATTTTAGTATCTTGATACAGTTATATTAGGATTATAGGCTTTTTCATAGATTGACATTTAATGGTTTTTGTTCTTAAATTCTGGCATTCTTATATTATCTATTTCATGCTGGTTGTTTTTTTTTTTTTTAATGTTTTGGTAAGTAAATTGGCTTACACACATAACACTAGTCCTGAAATAACCCATTTTAAAATAACTCATTTAGGAATATTATGGTCATAAATAGTATGTATATTCCTTTGTAACCTGAACTTCTCACAGCCATTATAGGTTACTGGTCCTTTAAGATTACTTTTACAGTCTAGTATTTAGTATTACAGGTTGCAAAGATCTTGAGAGTGGAAGGTTGAGGGGGTACATATACAAGTATGTACACTCAGTGGAAGCAGAATAGATTTGAAAGAGCAATGTGTTTGGAATTAGGCACAACTTTACTAATTTATATGCCTTTGGATAAAATACTTAATTTTTGTATCTGTGTTTTTCCTCTTAATTACATGGAACCATAAGGTTATTTTATTAAATGAGAGTGTACAGCAGCTCATCATAAATGTTCAAAAATATTTCATTTATGAATAAAAGTGCTAGTTGATAGGAGAAAGAACAAAGATTGAAGGGAAACCACGGTATTTTTCATGTAATTTTTTGTTGGGAAATATCTGACTTGTTTAGTAAATAGGGAAAGAAGGGGAAATACAACTATAAATTGGTTGTTTTTGACACCTGATTTATAGCTTTAGGGAAATTAATTTTATAGAGGAAGGAGAATCTTTGCTTTCTTTATGTTACCCTGTGCTTTTTTGACATATAGAAAATTAATGCTAAGGACTTTAAACAATAGTTTTATGCAGCTATTTAACAGATTTTAAGGCTCATTCCATTTCCAGATGGGAAGGTAGGATTATTTAATTTCTTCAGTGAAATTCAGGTGATCCATAGAAGTTTTGAGCTAGGATTTTTACATTTTGAAATGTTTATTTTTTCCCTTTAAATATAAGACCTGATAGATTAAACTCAACAACCTAGAAATTGTTAATAAATCTTAAATTTCTTTGTTTGAACTAATTTGCATTTTTGAAAATAAATACATCTGCTTTATTAAAAAATGATCTTGGTAAAAAAGAAAATCTTTGTGTTTTTATAGTCTCTTAAATACTCCTTCATCTGCCTTTTATGGGCTCACTGCAGACATTCTTATTGCAACTCATTATAGGGTTAAACATTTGCTGTATTGTAACATATGAAAGCAGTTAAGCTGTTTGGAATTGTTTACTTGCTAAAACCAGTGTTAGTCAGCAGAGGCAGTACACTAGATTTCCTTGTGGCTTTTAGTGGAAAATGTTAAAAGCGCACTCATTTTTCAGTTATAGAATTTTTCAGTTTGATCTGGATTAGTCACAGAACTGGCATGAACCTTCTAATTGTGAAGGCTGTCCAAGTGCACTATTTTTTTCTCCTGCTGGAGGAAGTTACATCCCGAGCAGTAGCTCAGATCTCTGGTAAGTGTAACATGTGAGCATTACTAGGCATTTCATCCTGCGGTTCTGCAGTCTTTGCTATTCAGACTGTTGCTCAGTTGGAATGATTCTGTGGGGCTGATCCTGAGGTTCCGTAGATATTTTTTAAGGACCTACTCATTGGAGGTTATCAGTGGCGTTTTGCAAGATCATCTGAGGAACGGAAAGCATCTGAAATCTACTGAAAAGGATAACTGTAGCGGTTTTTACAGTGGAAGGAAACTATATTGGCACAGAGCAGATGACTGAATAAAATAGTTGGCTCAAAGAAGATGCACAGTCTGCTGTTTTTTCCTGTGAATGAAGACTATTTAACGGAAGCTGTATTCATCTGGAGATCAAAGGAAACACTGGAATGATAAACTACTGGGCTTTTCTCTCTCTCTCTCTCTCTCTTTTTTTTTTTTTTAAATGAAAAGCCTAAAGCAGTAATTTGAGCTCAGATGCCTTCTAATTCCTTCACAGCCTGCCTGTTCCATTAGGATCTTCTGCTAACACTATTTCTGCCTGGTGCTGTGCCCTTTTGCTGGAGCAGCCACAGACAACTGCCTGATGGAGAAAGAATGAACCCTCTGCCTTGCTTATGCTATCGATGGAATAAAGCTATCTGTGTTTCTTCTATTATATGGGATATCTGGATTAATCAAGCTGTATTCTAGTACCAAGAGCCCTATTGTCTCTTGTGGTCTGACTCATCGCATGTAAATGGACTGCAGCTTTGCTATTAATGCAGAGTGTTGTTGTTGTTGTTTTTTCTTTCCCAAACACAGAAAAAATTGTCAACCTCTGAGCTTCATTTTAAGAATTTGTGCTGAGCTGTAGATTTTTTTTTTCTGGATAGTATCTGCAATAACCAGAAGCTGAAGATATGAAGACAAGTTAGAAGTGGAAACAGAATAGTGAGATATTTTTTTTTCCAATTACAAGCAAATCAGCTACTCATAACTATATGACCTTGCAGGCAAGAGTGGGTATAACTGTAATCATCTCTGTCACAGTAATTGTTTCTCATTTCATTTTGTATTGTGTGGTGTTGTCACCCCAAACAATGATCTTTTTATGCACGTAAATTTCTATGAGACAGAGAGCATTATGACTATTTTGGTAGGGGAAAAATATTTTTAAATGAGCTTGTACTGGACTTCGTTTTAGTTATTGACATGTTGATGTGAAATTTCTTTTAAGTATTACAGTAACCCAGCAGAAGATAATAGAGTTTTGTTGTTTTTAGGGAGTTATGTTATGTAGTCATACTTTTAAACCTCAGTTTTTCTGATAATACTTATTAACTTTAAAAAACCAGCTGCGCTATTCAGAGAATGATCCTAAGTGTTGTACAGAAGAGGAGGAAAAACTACTTGTGCTCTTCCAACTGTGACTTTTATCACATAGCTTGGGATTTAGTATTTTAAAAGAGCGAATGAGTCGAGTGTGTATTGTTGTTTTGGAGGAGGTAGAAGATGAATCTCCTGCATTCATTTCTAAATTGCCACAGGAAAATAAATCCCTACATTCACCACCTTCTGGAAGTGTATTGGTAAGATATGAGAGTTTATGTTTACTGTCTTCTACTGAACTAGTAGGATAAATTTTATCTTTTAGGAATAAACAAGTTGGTTTCTGCTAGTTTCATTAAAAATCCAAATAAAGCAATATAAGTATGTAAATATGATACAGTATTACTTGGGTATAAAATGCACACATTTCTGATTTTTACTTCTTTAGATGTTTAGATAACATTTCAGATTTTACTTACTATCTCTTACTCTCTTGAAAAGACTTTTTTTTTTAAGAAAACTTGGGGCTTGTTCTGGCAACCACGTTTCTGTTTTCATTTTGTGGTTTCAAAAACTGTTGTAACAAGAATGAGGAACTGTATGTTTTAGGAAAGCTCCTGCTAGCAGTACCGAGGCACAGCCTTTTCTGTAATGAATTTTATGTATTTACATTTAGCACTTTTATATGAAAAAGAATCAGACTTCATTCTTAACCTTACTTTTAATGTTGTCAATTGGTTTCTTTTTGACTAGTATAATATGATACCTTATCAGAGAGAAACTGTTGTTAAGAAATTGTTATATTTAGATACACACGTGTTTGCCTCTTCATGTTTTTTAGGTATATGATTTTTTTGGTCTTTGGATTGTAGTGATTTTAATCAATTGCCAGATTTTCTTTCTTGGATTTTTGTCTGTATAACATGTAATGCTAACCCACGCAAGTTATTTAATGCTCCAAATGGAACTTTCCAAAGAGGCTTACCTTCGTGGGCCTCAGTGTGGCCTAGGAATGGCTTGTTTGACAACTTATGTTCTACAAGTAGATGTTGAGATGTCACACTTGTATTTGGAAGAGACTTTGTTTTACACATATATAAACAGAAGACTTCTCACACGAAATAAAGTTTGATTGGGCTTATTATCTACCTAATTTTGGTCATACTGAATTGATTTTTTTTAAATTAGGCCTTTTTTATTCAGGGGGGAATCCTGTATTTTCATATGATTTGACTTCATGAAAGTTTTGGTTAATGTAAGAAACCAAATTGATTATTGTTCCTAAAGAGAAGAAAAATTTTAGGTTTAAAAGTTATGTGTAAATACCTTTAGAATCATCCATACAGTGTGATTAATATTTTTATTGATTTCTTGTATTTTAGCCATCACTGGTGCAAGCTATATTTAATGGAGATCCTGATGAAGTTCGGGCACTAATATTTAAGAAAGAAGATGTTAACTTTCAGGTAAAACAATTAATTCACTGACACTGGCCTTTAAATCTATGTATAAAAACTGTTTCTTAGAGTTGTGATTCCGTTAAAAAGACATAACACAGTTATGTAACAGTTGTTTTAAATGAAGGCAGAAGGGTCTTAAGGTGATTGCCTCAAAAGAAAGGGACTAGACATAAATTCAGGATAAAGAGTGTTAACACATGAGAACTAGGAGCCTGTGAGGGTTCTTTATTTGCCCGCTTTTTACTTGGAAATTTTTCCACAGAAAAGCTGAAAAAATACTCTGAATATCCATATACCTTCCCTGTAGATCCAGCATTGATAACATTTTGCCACATTTGCTTTCCCTCTTATATTTACACATACTGTATATACACACTCATGTGGTTTTTCTTTTTCTTTTTCCGAATCCCATTTGAAATAAGTTGTAAACATGAGACTTCACTGTTAAATACTTGTATGCATTTTAGATGAGGCTTCTTTTTTGTGAACTTTAAAAGACATTTCTATTAAGTTTATGATATATCTAATTTAGCTATGAGATCAAATTTGTTTTCTGTAAATGAGCATTGTAAGCATTACATACAGATTCATCTGTTTGAGTCTCTCAATAAAGAAAGACATATTTAAAGTCTCATGCAGGACTGACATGAGACACATTGGGTATATGTGTAATTTCTTTTGTGTTTCTCTAGTTGCCAATAGTTTCTTTAATTTACTAAATAGAGGCTAAAAATCTGTAATTTACTGTAATAAGATCAGATTTATTAATGTTATTGACACTGGAAACACATTGACAATACATTTTTCATACATAAGTCAGTCCTCTGAATTATTGGGGTGAGGGAGTCATGAGTCAGAAAGTTGCTATAGGAACACCAAAACAGATTACTTAAAATGATTGGTAATTCTACGAAAGCCTGCAAGTTCATCTCATCTTTTCCTTCACTCTTTCATACAGTTCTACTGTGTTAATATTAAGTAGATAGAAAAAGTATTTATCTTTTTAAAGTTGGATTATCCAAATAAATTTGATCTTTAGCTAAAATGGTTCATTATTACATTAGGTAGTGATCAAAGAAATGCTATCATTTTTTTTTAAACCTTCCTAAGTGAATTGACTTCAAGTTGATATTTATTGGATACATGCACCTAATTCACGATGTACATATTTATTTTAAATGGAGTGCCTGGTTACTTTACCTAATTGGGGTCTCCTGAAGAAATCTACTTTTCTTAGGACAGAAAATAATTTTAGTGGTATAGACCCTATGAAACGAAAGAAAATGGCTTTCTGTTCTGTTTAACTCTAGTCTTGGGTTTCTTTGTTTGCTTGTTTTCTTAATAGTACTAACAAATCTTATCTTGGTGAGGAAGTTTGGACTATATTGCTCTTTACCATGATTAATGTCTCCATCACTACAAAGTCTCATTATAGCCAGCACTGTCTTTTGCTGTACTAATCAAATTATTTTAAATTTTAAAAAATCACTCAATCATCTTGAGCGTCAGTTTATCCTTGGGAACTGTTGTTTATGTGTCACTAGCATGTGACCCCCAAACATTTGTGATTTTTATCCTCTACTTATAGGTTCCTTCCTTAACTTACTTTTAACTATCATTTCTTAACATCTCCTCGCTTGGGCCCTTACTCTGAAACTTAGTATTTCAACTCAGCTGGCCCTTCTTGAGGGTGGGTGACTTTTCAGTTGTCTTCAGTGATTCATGGGTTTTTGACAAGTTTTTTTTTTTATGGCTACTTTTCGGTTTTTCTCATGTTACTTAGTAGTTGAGAGTATTGTCATATATTTTACAATTTGTTAAATATGTGGCCAATTTTCTAATTCAAGATAGTAAATTTTCTTTTAAGAGGCGATGTATACATTTGGTGAAACAATGTTTTGTCATATAAAATGACTCTTGATAGGTAATAAAAATATTTAAGCTTCATGTCAATGTGACAGTAGTGTTTTTCAAAAATTAAGTAACAGAATAATATCTTTTTGAAATTTATAGTTTTTGAAGTTATTTTTATAAATTTTTAGAGTGGATATACAAATTCAGATTTCTTTCTATGCTGAATAAACATAAAAAACATTGTATTATTTTAGATATATTATTTTAGTTTCTTCAGTCATGTCCTGAAGTTTTGGATACTGTGGACCACCAAATAACATCTTTTTTACTAATATACCTAATTGATTTTTAACAAAACTCTTAATTTAAAATGCATTTATATTATTTGGCCTGAGAAGACTTTTGTTGTAGAAGCTATAGGTAAGATGATTTCGTTAGAAATACTAAAATTGGACCACAAATAATTGAATGCCTAACTAAATACAGGTTTATTGCTCATATAATTTAATCTAGAGCAAGGTGATTTTGGGGTTGGTTAAGACAGTAATTTCAGAGCTCTGGATGAGCTTTTCAATGAGACTTTTAGCTTTCTCCTCATAGTAGATAAGACTGCTGCATTATATGCTTACGAAAAACAACCAAAAAAAGTGGAAAGGGGACCTTTACTGTAAGTTTCCTTTTTTCTTTGTTTCCTTTTTTAATCAAGAAAAAGCATCTTTTCCAAAATCCCCTCAAAACTCCCTCCTCAGGTTCCTTTGGTTACTAGCTTTACTCTAAACCCTGAGTCCACCAACAAAGGTAGAATGGGATTAACTTCCTGCTTAGATCAATCATTGTTTATTACCTGGTTTATCTCCTGGGGCAGGAATAGAGGCCTACCATCACTGGTTGTCTGGCCATTCTTGGCCATTCCATATATGCAGAAAATCAGCATTTTCATAGGAAGGCATAAAGGGGAAATAGTTGTTTGGATAGGTAACCTGATAGGAGATTTTTGATTGCCTAGAAGCAGTTGAAATAGCAAACTTTTCAAAAAATAAAAGTCACTTGGACATGGAAGAAGCACTGTTAATTAAAAAGGCAGAACAGTCAAAATTTATAAAGGCAGAGTAGTATTACATAGTGTAAAAGAACAGTTGGAATTTAAGTTATTAGACCTAAGTACTCATATTTTCTTACCTTATTACCTATATATACCACTTGACCAAATCCATTTAAGTTCTTTGTGACTCACTTTTCTTTTGTTAAATGTGTAGGGTTATAATAATGGACTTCAGTGCTTTTTTCCACTCCAAATTTAAGGTGCTCTAAAAATTCGGAATGACCTTGAATGACCTGCTTTTGCCCAGAAGGTTTCATTTGTTTTCTAAGTATACATAGCCAAGGGTGCCTGAGTGGTTCAGTTGGTTAACTGCCTTTAGTTCAGGTCATGATCCCAGGGTCCTGGGATCAAGCCCCACATCAGGCTCCCTATTCAGCATGGCAGTCTACTTCTTCCCCTCCCCCTGCTCATGATCTCTCTCTCTCTTTCAAATAAATAAATAAAAATCTTTATAAATAAATAAAGTCAAAATAATAATAATAACAATAATAATAATATAATTTATTTATTATTTATTATTTAATAAAATAATAATTATTATTATTATTATATTTATCATTGCCCTAGGATTTAATGCCACGTTGTGGAGCCCAAATGATTTAGTCTGAAATACTAATAACACATTTCAGAGGAAAGGTCTGACTTTGAAAGAAAATTATTTTCTACACATAGAAATTTTCTTCTGTCCAGAGTGATAAAAATTGGTGTTACTTACAGAATTTTATTTCAGAGATAGTGATATGCCTAAGCGTTCTTATCTTACATGATTAAATTCATACAACAATCTCATAAAGTTGGTAGGTTAACATTTCCATTCCACCAGTAGTTAACAAAACTAAAACTCAGAAAAGTTGAACATCTCCAGGATGAGGATCTCCAGGATCAGTAAATATAGTAGAACAGGAATTTGAATCTGTGTCAGACTTGATAGTGACTGGGGAAATAAAGTAAATTGGAGAAAGAGAAATATATTTTCTTTTGTCAAATAGTGCCATAAAGCTGTAATGGTTCAAAGTAGATTTATTCCCCCCTAGAAGTTATGGCCATGTTCTATGGATTCCTACCTTTTAAACTATAATATAGGCCTGATCCTAATTTTCGTGATACCAATGGCTATTAAACGTCAGCATTGCGAATCAATGAACATATAAGCCTCCCTGGTGCCAAATTTTTGTTATACAAAAGCGTTATTCAAAATAATATCAAACTAGGAGTAATTATAATCTAGCCAGTACTGTTTTTAGTGTTTAAAACAGAGGAAGGCTTAGATGATGAGTGACCCTTTTTAAACACAAAGGAGTTGATCTAAGAGCTAGTCAGTAAGTAGATCTTGCCTATCATATAACTTAATATTTTTGAAAATGCTGTCTATTTTACTCACTCCTGAATTTAGCTTTGTCATTCAAAATATTTGGGGATTGATTTGTCAAAATAGCCTTTCAAATTATTAACATCTTTTAAGCTTTCAAAAATACCTTTTGGGATCATTGAAATGATTTTACTTTGTCAGATGAAGTGCTCAACAAGTACACATACATATACACACATATCACAGAAGCAGATCATTAGTTTTCATTATTATTGTAATAATATTGTTGGCAGTTAACACAAAGTAGTGAACTCTGCATTTACACAGATTGCCTGAATTCCACACACCCCCACCCTTCACCATGTTCTCTGGTCTTTTCTAGAAATTAGCAAGAAGTGCTCTAATCTTCAGCGAGTCTTTCTTGTGGTCACATGTCACTTCTGCTGGCTGCCACTATACTAAGCTGTTGATGTTCCTAAGCTCCTAACCTCTTTGCTCAGGTACTTGAGGTCATACGTACTCTCTGTCCTAAAGCTGTATACATGTACACACTGTACGCATGTACATGGTCTTCTGTAGCTACTCACAGTTGCTAGTATTGGAACCCATAACTGTCAGCCCCATCTCAAGTGTGCCCACCCAACTTCCAGCTGACTTCCACAGGACATGGAGTTAAAAGGGGGGAGTGAAGAGGAGAGAAGAACCAACTCCATTAACACCCAGGAGAGAATTTTCTGATAGTTTCTCCATACCTAGAAGTGGTACCTCTCCTCTATTCTTGCCAGTGCCTCTAGATTCCAGCCTCAGATTTTTAAATTTTCTTGACCAGTGTTCAGTTTTCCCCAAAGATCTATAAATGAGTATATGTACTAAATGTCATTGTGACTAAATGGCTTTTGGGTGGTTCTGAAACAAAGAAGGCATTGTCTAAATGAAACCAGCTGCTTTTGCAGCTAGAAAATGATGGTGGCTTATTTTTATATTCCAGTCATGTATTGCTTTTTATTTAGCATATACACATTTTGCATCTTTTATTTTTCATCCCCAGTATATTTGGAGAATATATATTGGGAATGTGGTATATCAGTAGTCCTTGTTAGTAGTGAGAGCTTCCTCATTTGTCTTGGTAGCCACATAGTTTTGCATTATTTATAATGTAATTTACTTTAGCAGTCCCCCTTTTAGAGAGCATTTGGATCATTTCAATTTTGCTAATTGGAAAAAAAATTGGGATCCAAGAAAACAAAAATTCTGCTTCAGTGGACATGCAAAAATTTTAGAATATTTGTATTTATTATGAATTATTAAACAAATTATCATCTTTCCAAATAGACTAAGTGTAGTCTAAGTTCTTTGGAGTAATTTTACTGGACATGTATATATAAATAGGTGTTGGGTAAATGATATTTTTAGTAAAGTATCTTTACTTGTAAACTCAGCAGTAATGCAGATGATTTTTTTATACTTACAACATATGAACAGTTATAGTAACATAATATAGCAAAATGTCATAAATTCTGTCCTAAATTTTAGACAGAACTGAAGTTACTAATTGGTCTGTTGGGTCTTAGCTAGCGCCGCAGCCTGTCTTTTTTTTTTCTTTCTTTTTTTAGTTTTAGTGAGGTATAATTGACATACAATAAATTGCATATATTTAAATTGTACTATTTCATAAGTTTTGACATGTGCATATACCTATAAAACCATCACCTTAATCCAGGCAGCTCATATTTCCACCACTACCAAAATATTCCTTTTGCCCCTAACCTCTGATCTGTTTTGGTCACTATAGGTTAATATGTATTTTCTAGAGGTTTATATAAATGAAATGATACAATATATCCTCCTTTTGTCTAGCTTTTTTTTCATTCAGCATAATTATTTTGAATTTCATCCATGCTGTGGCCCATATTAAGTTTATTCTTTTCTGTTGCTGAGTAGTATTCCATTGTATCTATAAATACAGTTTATCCACTGAGCTGTTGATAGAGATTTGTTTCCCTTTTTCATCTATTACAAATAAAGCTACTATGAACCTTTCTGTGTAAGTCTTTATATGAACATAGTCTTTCCTTTCTCTTGGGTAAATATCTAGTGATAAGGTCAGACCATATGGTAGTTTGTTTAACTTTTTAAGAAATTGCCAACTATGGCCAAATTGGTTGTATCATTATACATTCCCACCAGCAAGATATGAAAATCTGTTTTTCCACATTCTCACCAATGTTTGGTACAATCAGTCTTTTCTCATCTTAAAAATTCTAATAGAATGGATGCACTGTATCCATCCGACAATGTATCTCATTGTAGTTTTAATTTGCACTGCAGTGATGACTAATGGTATTAAACATCTTTTCATGTACCTCTTGGCAATCTGTGTATTCTCATTGGTGAAATGTCTTTTCAAGTGTTTTTGCTAGGTTGTTTGTTTTTTTTTTTTTCTTAATTGGATCGTTTTCTTGCTCTTGAGTTTTAAGAGTTCTTTATATGTCCTGGATACAGAGACTCATTCTGTGGCTGTGTTTTCATTCTCTTAAGAATTTATTTGAAGAGCAGAAGTTTTAAATTTTGTGAAGCCCAGTTTATTAATTCATTCTTTTATGAATCTTGGTTTTGGTGTTGTATCTAAAACTATCTATCTCAGTGTCATATAGGTTTTCTTGTATCTTCTGAGGTTTCATAGTTTTAAATTTCACATTTAGATCTATAATCTGTTTTGAGTTAAAGTTTGTATATTATGTAGGGACGCCTGTTTGGCTCATTCAGTTATGTGTCTGCCTTCAGCTCAAGTCATGATCCCAGGGTCCTGGGATCGAGCCCTGTGTTGGGCCTCCTGGTCAGCGGGGAGTTTGCTTTTCCCTCTGTCTGTGTGTGCTTTCTCTTTAACTCTCCCAAATAAACAAATCTTAAAATCTATATTATGCACAATGTATGCCAAAGTTCACTTTTTTAATATGTGGATATATTCAGTTATTAAAATATTTGTTGAAAAGACTTTTTTCACTGAATTGTCTTTATATCTTTATGAAAAGTGTGTTGTTAATGCCAGTACCATACTGTTGTGATGGTATAGCTTTATAAGTCTTGATCACCAACTACTTCCTTTTTTCATAATTGTTTTGGGTAGGTCCTTTGTGTTTTTATATAAATTTTAGAATCACCTTGTCACTTTCTAGGAGCAAAATTGGATTATGTTGATTTGTAGATCAGCTTGGCAAAAATTAACATCTTAACAGTGCTGAGTCTTCTGATCCATGAACAAGTTACAGCCCTCCTTCTATTTAGGTCATTTTTAATTTCTCTCAACAAATTTTGAAATTTTGCCGAGGATGGCCTTTTATATATTGTGTTAAATTTATATTGTAAATTTAATAAATGTTATTTAATTTCAAAAAATGCTAAATCTGCTGTACGGAAGTGAGTTTTTCTTGAGTACTCTGTCCAGTGCTCCAGGAAATTCGAGTTTTTCACCCTAGCTGATGGGAAGTGCAACTCAATCACTGTTCCTTCAAAATCCATGTATTTTCACTGGGGATAATATCACCTCCAACTTGGCAAAATTTATTTTTTTGCTGTGAGTATGTATGTGTGTATGTGTGAGAGAAAGATCAGTCACATTATTACAATGATTTATGGCCCTCCAAAGGCACAGTAGTAGTAAAATTCCATGGGGACAGTTAGGGAAGAAAAAAAAAGTCTCAAAAAAACCTCCTGGGTCAGGGTGATAAGGAGAAAAAGATTGAGAAACATTGCTTTAATTACTTTGGATGCTTCTTTTCACTAGACTGGTAGTATTTTTATATACATGTGCTATTTTGTACTTAGCTGAGTACCCAAGGGGATAATCTACAGATCTGTGGGATTTTCTAGCAGTACCAACCTCTCTCTGTTACTCTGTTCTGAGAATTCTAGCCCCTGTATTCTCCCCAGACTGTCAGCTCTGTCCCTTTAACTCAGGCAAATATGCCTATTAAAATATACGTAGTTCTGTAAAAGCCATTAAAAATAATTTTTTTGATTAAAAAACTGACTGACATCCCGTTGGATGTTTTCAGATTTACACCTTACATATTTTCTGAAATGAAGTTTTCTGTTTTAGTCCAGCAGTATTTTTGAAATAGGCATTCTGGACATTAGTTTTCTAAACAGTAGTATTATATTTGATAATTAAATTGCCAATCATAGATGGCAATACCTCCTCTTAATAATAACAGGAGTTGGTATTGATACATAATTTGGGGGTGTCTTTCTGGCTCAGTCAGTAGAACATGCATCTCTTGATCTCAGAGTCCTGAGGTCAAGCTCCACTTTGGGCATGGAGCTTACTTTAAAGAACTATTAAAAGATATGTAGTTTTGGTGTTTTATTTTTTTATTGTGAAAAGCAAGTAAACCTTAGCATAAGGGTGTCTGATCACCATTAAATTTGTAAAAGAGAGCAAATTCCTTGTTTAGAATAGGTTTCTTTGTTGATTTGTCTTTTTAATATTACTGCTGATAGAGCAATGTCTAGATTACAACATGAATTAATACTACATTCTAAACTTACTAAATAGAATTTGCCTCGGGGCAAGAACCATGCCTTCCATTTTGTAGGATAGTTAGTACTAGAAAGGGGTCTTAGAAATCAAGTAATTAAATCATCTCTGTTGAAGATGAGGCAAAACTAAAGCCCTGGGAGTTTGTTTGATTTCGTCATTTATATTTAGAAGAGATAATAGGATAAGAGCCTGTTTTCTTTTTTTTTTTTTTTTAATTTTTATTTTTTATAAACAAATTTTTATCCCCAGGGGTACATGTCTGTGAATCGCCAGGTTTACACACTTCACAGCACTAACCATAGCACATACCCTCCCCAATGTCCATTACCCCACCCCCCTTTCCCGATCCCCTCCCCCCAGCAACCCTC
>PISX010003769.1:0-131816 GCA_004024625.1 Mellivora capensis | reverse complement strand
GCCCCCGGGGAGGGAGCACAGGGATGGGCCTGGCTGGGAGCTCTTCCTGTGTCCCCGGTAAATCCCACGCTTTACCTCTTTCAATCATGAGGGGATGGGATATGCCTTCAGGGGTTGGAACAGGAGCCAAGCCCAGCTGGCATGTACAGAAAAGGGCTTAGTGAAGGGTACTGCAGGCTCACAGGACCCCAAGGAAGCCGGGAACCAGAAACAAGGTGTAAACTACTTGCAGAATTCTGCAAGAGTTAGCATTGCCCATGCGTCAGCCCTGGGTCCTGAGCCCCTGCCCGGTGCGGGGGGCAGGGGAGGTGCGGGGGAGACACTGGGAAGCTGCATTCATTCAACAGACATCTATTGAGCATGTCCCGTGTGCCAGCCACTGAGTGTACAGAAGGAACAGACAGAGATCTCCGCTCTCGTGGAGTTTATCTGTTGGTGGGCATGTCCCTGAGTGGGGCCCTGGGTCACGTGACACTGCCCCACGGAAAAAGAAGCCAAGAAAGCCAGCCTCTGGCAGAACTCCCAAAGGGGAGGATTCACAGGCTCAGGGAGGATTGAAAACATAAGGCAGGCCCAGGATGCATAGGTCCCCAGTGTACCGATGAGGAAACAGAGGTCCCACAGCCAGTAAGCAGCCTAAACCAGGCTCGGAAGCCACAGTGGGATCACGTTATTGACAGCGGGTGTTTGATCTCCCATAAATCCAGTCGTGGAGACTTGGGGGCCTCCAAGTAACACTGCACGGGTTCCTCAAAGTCTTCAGGGCCCTCTGGTACCCAAGGCAGTTCATTACAGAGCTTACAACCCCCTTACCAAATATGTGTGGAGTGTTCCCACACATTTCTCCTTTGTGTCCTCCCTGCCACGGCAAGATGATCCCCATTATGCAGATGGAGAAACTGAGGCACAGAGTTTAAGTAACTTGCCCAGGTCACCCAGCTAAGGGACAGCAGGTGCCAGACTTGAACCCAGCCTAGTGGGCTCCAGAGCCCACACTTTTAGGACTTTACTCTGCTTCATCATTAACAACCACTAACTGACTGGTGTCATGGGTTTATATGACCTTGAGTCAAATGCCCACATCTTTCAGAGCCTCTGTTCCCCCCCCCCCAACAAAAAATGGTGGCAATCACACCTCTCACCATGGATTGTTGTGAGGACTGGCTGGCAAATCCATGTGAAGTTGTGGAAACCCCAAGCCCAGCCAATGGGAAAAGCAAAGGCCATTAACTCAGAGCTGGCTGGAGTAAGGGAGTTGGCTCCTGTCACTTGCAATTGGGCAGAGACTCAAAGGCAGGCCGAGGGATGGGAAAGCTTCATAGTGGAAGAAAGAAAAGGCTTCAGCTGTGCCCTGATTGATGGTTGCTGGCACAGGGATGCTGGAGGCCCCTGGTTTGGGTGTATATCTGGCTTTCTTAGGAGCTGGTCCTAAGTTAGAAGCAGGGACAAAAATCAGGGAAGCTCTTGGTTATTAATCAAGTCCTGGCCATTTAGGGTCAACTCTTACAGAATTTACTGTTTGTCTTCCTGGATTGTCACTGGAGATAGCAATCTGGCTTCCCGCAAGTGTGACTCAAAGCAGGCTGTCATCGTGGGCTGTGTGTAAGAGGACTGGTCTTCTAGCAGGTTGGTCCTTGGGGCAGGCTGTAGATTGGAATTCTATTTTTTTCCTAAAGATTTTATTTATTTATTTGTCAGAGAGATAGAGAGCACAAGTAAGCAGAGTGGCAGGCAGAGGGAGAGAGAGCAGCAGGCTCTCCACTGAGCAGGGAGCCCGATGCGGGGCTTGATCCCAGGACCCTGGGATCATGACCTGAGCTGAAGGCAGCCGTTTAACCAACTGAGCCACCCAGGTGCCCCTGGAATTCTATTTTTATGTGCGGTCTGAATTGTGTCTGCTTTTCTAATGGTCTCTCAAAGCACTTTTCCAAATGTGTTTGTATCTACTCAAAGATAAACACAGTTAGGGGCGCCTGGGTGGCTCAGTGGGTTAAATCCTCTGCCTTTGGCTCAGGTCATGATTTCAGGGTCCTGGGATCGAGCCCCACATCAGGCTCTCTGCTTGGTGGGAAGCCTGCTTCCCCCTCTCTCTCTCTGCCTGCCTCTCTGACTACTTGTGATCTCTGTCTGTCAAATAAACAAATAAATAAATTTTTGAAAAGATACACATGGCTAATTTTGGTCCATAGAAGAAGGCCCAGGGACTCCTGGGTGGCTCAGTTGGTTAAGCGGCTGCCTTTGGCTCAGGTCATGATCCCAGCGTCCTGGGATCAAGTCCCACATCAGGCTCCTTGCTCAGCAGGGAGCCTGCTCCTCCCTCTGCCTCTGCCTGCCACTCTGCCTGTGCTCACTTGCTCTCTCTCCCTCTGTCTCTGACAAATAAATAAATAAATAAAATCTTTAAAAAAAAAAAAAAAGAAGACCCAGATGATTCTTTGCTGGTAGAACTGAGGATAGATGGTCCCAGTTGATTGGTAAAGAAAAAAGCTAAAAAGAAAACTTTCAGTCCTGGAAGAAGAAACAGAAGAGGGAGGCTCTGTTCTAGTTACTTGTTTTTTATTTTTTAAGATTTTATTTATTTCTTTGAGAGAATGACAGAGATATAGAGAGACAGAGAGAGTGTGTGTGAGAGGGCAGAGGTCAGAGGGAGAAGAAGACTCCTCGCTGAGCAGGGAGCCCAATGCAGGACTTGATCCTGAGACTCCAGGATCATGACCCAAGCTGAAGGCAGTTGCCCAACCAACTAAGCCACCCAAGCGTCCCTGTTCTAGTTACTTCTTGGTGCAGAACAAACTCAGTTGTATAGAACAACAACCATTTTATGATGTTCATGATTTCTGGGATCAGGAATTCAGACAGGACAAGCAGAGATGGTCTGTCTGCTTCATGATGTCGGGAGCCTCAGATGAGAAGCCTCAAAAGGCTGAGTCTGGCTGAAATGCTGGAGGATGGAACCATCCAGAGGTGCATTCACTCAGGTATGTGGAGGCTCGCCCTGGCTGTCAGCTGGAAACTTAGCTGGGGCTATCCACCAGATCTTTATTACTTGGTCTCTCCAATGTGACTGCTTGGGCTTCCTCACGAAATGGAGACTGGGTTCTTGGGGAGACCAAGTGGAGAGCAAGTGTTCCAAAAGACTAAGGCAGAAACTCTGTGGCTTCTTCTGACCTAGCCTTGGAAGTCATACAGCATCGCTTACATTGTATTCTTTTGATTATAACAGGAGCCACTAAGATTAGCCAAGATTCAAGGGAGGGGTATTGATCCTTCTACCAGATAAGAGATGGTATCACAGAAGAGATCCTGCCACAACCAACTTTGAAAAAGACAGTGATTCACAGGCTCCCTCTTTTCAAGCTCACTGCCTATGATAAAAGGCAGAAAATATGACAAGTTCTAAAGAGGGGACACTTAATCATGTGGTTCAGGAAGGGTTCTTGCTACAGCAACAGAAACTGCTTCTAGCTGATTTAAGCAGAAAAGAAATAGATTCAAGGATTCTGAGCAGCTCAAAGATGCCTCAGGATAGCAGGGAACCAACCTTGGCAGGTGTTGCAAGTTAAATGCTGTCCCCTCAAGAAAGACACTGACTTTTTTGACCCTCAGTACATCAGAATATAACCTTACTTAGAAATAGTGTCTTTATAGAGGTAATCAAGTTAAAATGAGATCACTAAGCTTAGCCCTCATCCAGTATGACTGATATGCTTATAAAATGGGGAAATTCAGACACAGAATGTTGTATGTGAACTTGCCTGGGGTTCTAATGTTAGCAGCGATGTTCAACACCGTGCTCTAAGGCACTTTTGAATGAGCTAGCTGTCCATGTATGGAGGCTGCAAAGGAGGCTGGGAAATGTCTTTATTTCTGCCCAGCTCAGAAGGGGTTCTCCTTCCAAGGGGTAGAAGACATGATTAATGCCTTCAAGGGAGCAAGATGACTTTAAGTTTCCCAAGTCTCAAGCTTCCAGAACAAGGGATCCCTTCCCCTAGCAGCCCCCTCTGAACCACACGCCTTCACTTCCCTCTGATTCACTTCACCAATCAGGAAGCCGGAGGAATTCAGAGCACTTACTGGCTTAGGTCTGAACAGCAGCCCTTCCTGATGCAGTCATTGTAACAAGGGAATAAGCCAAGGGATCCCGCCCAGAGCTGGAGGCGGGATCCATCCCTCCTGAAGGCTTGGAGGCTTCACAGTGGTGGAGGGGTGGAGTGAGCTGAGGACACACCTACATGTCTATAGCTGGGGCGCAGGGATGCAGGAGCACTTGGCTCCGAGGATCCCAAACAGACCAGGTTTGGCCACTCACTGCAGACAAAAATCCAAAGGCAGAGAAAGGAAGGTGGTGAAACAAGAAAGGGATTTATTTCAGTGAAGCCAGCCCCAGGAAGACGGCAGACTAGCATCTCAAAGATGGTCTCCAAAGTGCTGAAAATACGTTTAGGTTTATAGAAGAAAAATGTGGAACAAAGGTCAGTGGGCAGTGAAGGTCAGGTCATTGTCTTGGGGTTAGTCGGGAGGGGGGTCTTGCTGGCTCAGAGCAGTCCCTACTGCTTGAGGGAGTAGTTTCAGTTCCCATCACAGGACGCCTTGGGTGGGTTTTTTCCATGAGAGACAAGCTGGAAAGAAGTTAATCAATCCCCAAGTACAGACTGAGGTCAGAATGGAGGTAGGTGAAGTTCGTTCATTCTTTCTTTCTTTCATCTATTTATTTATTTTTTTAAAAGATTTTATTTATTTATTTAACAGACAGAGACCACAAGTAGGCAGAGGCAGGCAGAGAGAGAGAAGAGGAAGCAGGCTCCCCGCTGAGCAGAGAGCCCAATGTGGGGCCCGATCGCAGGGCCCCGGGATCATGACCTGAGCTGAAGGCAGAGTCTTTAACCCACTGAGCCACCCAGGCGCCCCTATTTATTTATTTATTTATTAAAGAGAGAGCATGCATTCGTGCATGCAAGCAGGGTGAGGGGAAGAAGGAGAGAGAGAATCTCAAGCAGACCCTCTGCTGAGCAGGGAGCCCAACATGGGGCTCGATCTCATGACCCTGGGATCCTAACCTGAGTCGAAATCAAGAGTCAGCACTTAGCCGACTGACCCACCCAGGCGCCCCTGAAGTATTCCTTCCTGTCTCATCTACCAACACAAATCAACGGAAAGCCTATCAGGGATCTCCTTGGCCTGGGGTTGTCAGAGAAGGCTTGCAGAGGGACTAGGAATGGAAAAGTGAGCAGGAGTTATGTATTGTGTGTGGAGAAAAGCATGCCAGCCAGAGGGGACAGCATGGGCAAAGGCTGGGCAGCCCAGAGGATAAGGAAGGGAGCTGTGGGTGATGGAACTTTATGGGTGGACAGGGCAGCAGGGGCCAGTGCAAGCAAATCCTGGGGAAGGGGCTCTGGATGCTGTAAGAAGACGGGGCAACAGGGTTGGGGTGGGGAGGGCAGGAATTGGGGGGCTCCTTGACTCAACCCATCTAGCCTCCGCCCCACCCCACCTCCTGAGTGACTCATAGAAGCCACTGAATTTCCACTTACTGTTGCAGAGATCCAAAACCTAGAAGGTGGGGGCATCTGGCTGGCTCAGTCGCTAAAGCATGTGACTCTTGACCTCCGGGTCTTGAGTTTAAGCCCCATGTTGGGTGGGAAGGCTACCTAAAAATAAATTCATAATCAATTAAAAGGTAGAAGGTGCAAAAGTTGCTAAGTTCCAGTGTCTGAAAGAGGGGCTGCCTTCTATCCTCTGCCCAAATGCAACCTCTCTGGGCCTTGGTGCACATATCTGCAAAATGGGCCTGACTTAGCCATCTCCCCGGGTTGTGGGAGCACAACCACATATGCCCAGACACAGCCTATCCTCTTTCTCCCAGTGAGAAGAGTACATTTTAAAATGGGTTTCAGGGGTGCCTGGGTGGCTCACTGGGTTAAAGCCTCTGCCTTCGGCTCAGGTCATGATCCCAGGGTCCTGGGATCGAGCCCCGCATGGGGTTCTCTACTCCGCAGGGAGCCTGCTTCCTCCTCTCTCTCCCTGCCTGCCTCTCTGCCTACTTGTGATCTCTGTCTGTCAAATCAATAAATAAAATCTTTTAAAAAATAAATAAATAAAATGGGTTTCAGACACTTTGGACTGGTAAACTTTTAGGGAAATGGATGAAATAGACAAATATTGATTAATTTAATTATACACACACACACACATATATATATGTATATATGGTGACACTCTAGTCCCTTTGGACTTAATGGTCTTCACTCCAGTCATGCAAAACCTGATACAGTTCCTTCCCATCCTTTAAGGGCTCCTGGGACACAGGCCCCTCCTTTGGAAGCCACAAAGAGTGGTCATTAGAAGCTCAGGTGGCCCACATGTAATCCCAGCACTACACCTACTGTGATGCCTTGGCCAGGTTAGCTCACCTCTCTGTGCCTCAGTTTACTCATCTTTAAAATGGCACAGATCCTACTTTCTTGGATAATTGAAAGAACTGTGTGCATGTGTGCGTGTGTGTGTGCAAATTCATTCAGTCTTCACAACAACCTTACAAGGTAGATACTCCCATTGTCCCCATTTCACAGATGGGAAGAGACACAGAGAGATTGAATAATCTACCCAGGGACGTGAACCCCAGCATTCTGACCTGAGAGTCTGCGAGCTTAGCTGCCAAGAGGGCCTGGGGGTATAACAGGTGTTCCGCTTGATAGTCAAGCTAGAGGTCCTCACGGTGGGGATAGGAAGTCAGATAGGCTTTGTCCCAAACCTGGCAGGTAGTGTTTGAGAACCCCGTGCATCGAGACCCCATGAGGACCCAGAACTGCCAACCAACTGAGGCGAGAAAAAGCAGGTAGGTGAGGTGAGGTCGGGGAGTGTGCCGGGAGGCAGGTTTCAGATGTGCCAAATATGGCAGGAAATCTTAGGGAAGCAAAGATTTTGAGGTGGGGTGAGCCAAGGAATTCCTTCCGGGGACGTTGAGTTTTATGTGCAGAATCAATCAGACAGTGGATGCTCAGCTCTGAAAAGCAGGAGAAATCTCTGGGCTGGGGAAAGGAAACTGGACATCAGTGCTCTATGGACAGGCACTGATGCAGGGGTGAGGGGAGTGGGGAGACCCTCCTAGAACATCTCACAGACCTCTCTGTCTTTCTCATGCCCCTCAGAAAAGCTTAAGGAGCTGCCCATCACACACCTGCCCGTGAGTGCTGGGATCATGGCTGCCATTATAATTGGGTCCCTCGCTGCTGGATCCCTCTTCATCGGGTGCATTGCCTATCTCCTGTTAACAAGAGGCTGGAAGGGCCAGAGCCACAGGTACAGGGGCCCTGGGCCTCTCTCTCCTTCCCTCTGTCTTCTTCCCCACTCCTTGATTGATTGATTCTTCCCTGAGTCACATCCTCTGACTCATACACAATCTCATCAAATCTTGGAACTCTTGAGGTGAAAAGGGCCTTTCTATCCCGTATGAGACAGAATTCTAGGGACAGACATCCTAACTTTGAATGGCCTTACAAAAATTAGAAGGTTTTTTTGGTCCTGCATGAGCTTCAGATATGGCTGGATCCAGGGACTCGATTTTGTCAAGAGACTCCTCCATACACCTCTCAACTCTGCTTTTCTCTGTGATGTCTTCATTCTCAGACAGGACCTCCCCTTGTGGTGTGATAAGATAGCTCCCAGGGGCTCCAGGCTTATATCCCACCAGTTCAGCCGTCACAGAGAGAAGACCGCACCTGGCTCCTGATGCCTCCAACAAAAGCCCCAGGGCTGCTTCTCACTAGCTTAACTCAAATCACATGTCCTCATGTGGACCAACCACTGTGGCCAGGTGCTGGAATACCCTGATTGTCCAAACCTGGGCTATTTGCATAGCTCCGGAGTCAGAGAACAACCCTCCAGACTAAATGGTTTCATAGAGGGGAGGGCCCCTCCCCAAAAAAGACGCTAGTGCCAAAGAAGCAGAGTGGATGGTGGGCTGGCAAAAGCATCAGATGGTGCCTACTTCTGTATGGGGGAGAGAGTCAAGGGCCTGTTTTTCCAGGAAACAGTCTATTCTTGAAAAATTCCTTCCTCATGAGATCAGCCTGTTCAGAACTTTGTCTCCTGACTTGGGTTCTGAGCCGCTTGGAAATGTGTAGTTTTTCTGCTCTCCCTAATCCCCAGGAAATGAAGGCAGCCACCTTTTCTCCCTCGCCTCCTCCTTCACTTTTGCAACTTTTCTGTAAGTTTGAAATGTTCCCAAAGAGAAATCCCTCTTCCTATTCTCTTCCTTAGGTGCTGTGATCTCCAGATCTCCATCCTTCCACTTACTTGTCTTTCTCCCAACACACTCCCATTTAGGGGTGGCAAACAGCTTTCACCTCCTTCCGGGGGGCCGTAGAGAGCTTGGTGGAAAGGGAGTTGGAGGTGGTGTCTCAGGGCCGTGGGAACGGATGCTGTGATTGATTTATCATGTCTACCGCAGGAGTTGGAGGTGGTCTCTGAGTGTATAGGAACAGAGGCTGTGATTGATTAATCATGTCTGCCACAATTGTAACACGGCTATTGGAGGCATCTAAGCTATCCCCGCTAACCACCCCCACTCCTTCTTAGCTCACTGGTGGTACTGAAAGAGGCAATGCTGGTCCATAACCCTCTGGTTAGCCTGAAACCAGCCCCCAAACACAGAGAGGAGGGAGAGACCAAGGAAAGAGGCAGGCCCCTTCAGGTTGGCAGGTGGCCCTTTCAATCAACAAAAGGAACTTAAGCAGGAGGCTTGTCTCAGGGGGCAGCAAGATGAATGGATCCCCACGCTTACCCTCCAAATCTTACAGATTTATAAAGAGGCCCCAGCTGGGCTCAGCCAGACACACCATGCAGGTGTTCTCAGCATTACACACTATCTCAAAGGCGAATCCTTGGAGCAGCCTCTGGGAGCAGGAAAGGCAGGTAGCACCCACGTTGCAAGGACACGGGAGGGGAGTGAGAAGACTCCAAGTGCCGTGTCCGGTTCACGGCTCAATCGGTGGTCACATCTTTTTCCTGCCATTCCCCAGCAAGTGAGGGGGCTGATTTGGCCCTTGGTAGGTGGTTTGCCATCGTCTCTAGCGACAACTAAGGCTTAGAGACATGAAGTCATTTGCCAAATGGCATAGAAGTGGCTTGTGAGTGGCAGCAGGTCCCCGAGATGAGAACCCACGCCCGAGTGGCTGGTAAGCTCTAGAACCAAAACTGGAGTCCACATGTCCAGACCCTCTGACCAGCTTTCCTTCCGCTACTGCCAGCGATTCTCAGAATCTCACAGATCCTCAAAGCACTGCCCTGAAAGGGGCAACTTGACATGGCATTCTGGGCCGCAGTGTTAAAAAAAAAAATCAAAATGAAAATATTTCAATACCTGGAAGTGTTTACGAGTGAAGGGCCATGATGCATGAGCCTTACCCTCAGATGGTTCAGGAAAATAAAATATGCACGGGAGACACAGAAGGAGAGAGAAAGCAGATGCTGAAGCAAATGGAATAAAAACTAGGCTGATGTGAGTAAAACTAGGCTGATGTGAGTAAAAATCACACAGATGTTCTTTGTACCATTTTTGCAACTTTTCTATAAATCTGAAATATTTCCACAGAGAAATTCCTTTTCCTGTTCTCTTTATAGCATTCTGACTGTGGCAAGAGAATATCTCAATCTGATTCTAGTCAGCTTTAATGCCCTTCTAACACTTGCTAGCTTTTCCCAAGAGAAAACCAAAGAACCCTATCGAGCCACAGATTAAACCCATTGTTTGGCTTTTCTTCATTTCCCCCATCACTTTCTACTTATGTCCAGTTTCATTACAATATGGCAGTTTCTGACTGTCTCCCGTTTCCTCTCTTGCCCACAGTCTGTTTCCCACTCAGCAGCCAGAAAGATCCTGTGAAAATCAGCCAGCTTGAGTCCCTCAGAGTCGAGGCCAAAGTCCTCACCATGGACACAAGACCTAGCTTGACCTGCTGCCCCCTTCTGGCCTCACCCTTCCCCCCCTCCCCCTACCCACACTCTCTGCCCCAGCCATATTCCTCTCTTTGCTGTTCCTGCTCCTGCCCCAGGGCCTTTGCACATGCTGTTAGAGTTCTTTTCCCATGATTTCAGCAAAGCTGGTTCACTTGCCTACATCAGACTTTTGTTCAAATGTCGCCTTCTCCATGAGCCCCCCGCCAATACCATTCTACTCAAAACTGCACACACACACACACACACACACCTCCACCCTCTGCCTCTTTCCATCTTCATTTTCCCTTAACACTTTTCATTCCCTGACATTCTACTGCCAGTCACTTTTTTGGACTTCTCTCTCTCTCTCTCTCTCTCTCTCCTAGAGACCCCCACTCCAGGGGGCCAGGGGTCTTTGTCTGTCTTGTTCCCAGCTGTGTCCCCAGTGGCTTCAGCAGGACCCCAGCCCATGGCCCATGTTCCGTAAATATGTGTTTAGTGAATTAATGAATTTGCTGTAGGGATGCCAAGTGTACTTTTTAAATAAAAGTATTCAGTTGAGGGACGCCTGGGTGGCTCAGTTGGTTAAGCGGCTGCCTTCGGCTCAGGTCATGATCCCAGCGTCCTGGGATCGAGTCCCACATCGGTCTCCTTGCTCGGCAGGGAGCCTGCTTCTCCGTCTGCCTCTGCCTGCCACCCTGTCTGCCTGTGTGCTCTCTCTCTCTCTCTCTCTCTCTCTCTGACAAATAATAAATAAAATCTTTTTTAAAAAAAAGTATTCAGTTGAGCTGATTCAAAGAGAAATATCAAGGAAATCGTGAAACGGGTGGAGCAGAATCATTTAGAAGGTCTGCCTAAATTGTGACATTAGGGAAACATTACTCATTGGCATACGGTGGCAGCTGGGGAAACTGAGGAAGGGCTCAGTGGCTGGAGATTATGAGAGAAGAGGTGGGGATAAGGGAGACCTTCTCCTAGCTCACGCTGAAGCAGGGATCATCTCTCTCTCTCTGATGAACTGATGGGCTTTCCAGTTTCACTGTTTCTCTCCATCCAAATGAGCAGCTTACTATCCTAATACTGGTTCTCTCCATATGTCCTCAGGATGACACCCACAGAGAAGCTGGAGGCCCACCCCAGTCACAATGCTGGTAAGCCAGAGGTCCTGGTGGGTGGCTATCGACACTTCTCCCAGCTCCTTCCTCTTCTCCCCATCAGCCACACACACCCTCACGCCACCCCCAACAAGGGCCTCCCAATCACTTGTCCTACCCAGACTTCTCTGGAGCCCCTCAGACTCAGCCCACAGATTCCGAGTACATCGGCACTCACCCCAAATCTGCTCTTCCTCCTCTTCTCAGTGGCTGGCATGTCCAGTCCTGGTGGTTCCACTCCCAGGTGCCCACACCCAGCTCCTTGTTGGGCTCCCAGCCCCCAGGCTGGCCTCCACCCCATGGTGGGTGGGAAGGACCCCATCCCCGGGCAGAGTGCTTCCAAAACTCTCAGCCTGTCTCTCCTCTGCTCAGAGGCCCTCTGTAGCTCTCCAGGGTCCTTAGGACAAAGTCAGCCTCCTTTACATGGCTCTCTAGACCCCCCCTAAGCTGGTGTCCACTGTCTTTCCTGGCTTCATCTCCCACATGTAACATTCCCACCTTCAGAAACAAAACAATATAAAATAAACTATATGTATAATCCAGACAGACCAAATATATCACAGTTCCTCAAACATGGCAGGCTATCTCCCACCAGCCACTCCCTCCTGCTTTTGCGTAGTTCTTACTTCTCTTCCCAGTCTCAGATGTCCCCTCCTCCAGGAAGCCCTCCTTGGCTCCCCTCCAGGAGCTCTACGGGCTCCACCAGTCAGCCCTACCCATTTTGGGGACAGATCTGTCTCCCCCACTGGATGTGAGCCCTGGAAGGGCAGGGCCAGCACTGCCTCAGTCTCTGCTGTGTCCCCAAAACAGGGCTGGGGAAGGAAAAGGATTTGTACCAATGTTAGATGAATAAATGACAGCAGCCACTGACAGCAGCCAGCATGGGCCTGCAGGCTGTGTGTCAGCCAGATCCTCCCTTGTCCTCTGCTTCAGGTGACCAGAACATCTATGAAGTGATGCCATCTCCGACCTTCCTGGTGTCTCGCCCTGGTGACACGGGGTCCACGAACACCTCCATGGTGAGTCCCACCCCCTGTGGTGCCCGGCACCTTGTCCCACACTGTTGGAACACAACTCACCATGGGATGCTCCCTATTTTAAAACCACCAGGAAAAGAGACTGGAAGGACACAACATAAGGAGCATTAGTCTCTGGGACATGGAGGTTGGTGGGGGGGGCACGCACAGGGGTGCTTTCTTTTCCCTCTTCCCTTTGTCTGTAGTTTCCACACTGAGCAGATACTCCCTTTATAATCAGGTGGGAAGGGATGATAAGAAGAAGAATTCAAATGAGTAAAAGGAGAAATTTCAAAAGCCGAGATGAAAAGCTTAGAATCACAGGCGTGGGTGGGAGGCTAAGCACATTATGGGGGTCATTGTCGGAACACTGGCCGTACCACCCGTGGAGTCAGGAAGAGGCAATGGGGACTTGGAAGCCAGGTTTGTCCTCACAGCAAAGGTCAAAGGTGGGAGGGTGTCAGGGTGCTGGGGGCCTGGCTCACCCGTGCTCTTCCCTTGTAGCCCCTGCCCCAGCAGCAGCCGGATCCAGAGAACCACCCCTACCAGGTGTGGAGCTGGGACGTGGGAGGGATCCCGACCAGGGGCAGGTTGGGGTGGGGGAGGGACAGGGCCGTCCTCACTGACTGTCCACCACTGACCGTCTCGGGGTCTGTAGCTCCCCCGGGAAGCACAGCACAGTGTCTCCCCTCCTGGGTTTGTAACTTCCTCCTTCTTAGAAGGATTCCAAGGCTGCAGGTCCTAGCCCCTCTCTGTGATCCGCCCCTGGATCTCTGTGTCCATGTGTCTGTCTACATTTCTCCACATTTCTCTACACCTCTCAGGGTGCCTCCTGCTGTCATTCTTTGTCATTTGTCTTTGTCGTTCCTTGTCATTTGGTTCCCCACATCCTTTTTTCTTTCTCTCTCTATCTCTTCACCCATCTTTGTTTCTCGATGTCTCTCTCCTTCTCTCTCTCTCTGTGCTCCTGTCCCTCCTGTCTCCCCCATCCCTGTTGCTCTGTGTCCACCCCTTTCTCTGGCCCTCCCCGTGCCTGGTGTCTCCTGTCTCTGCACGCCTCTCTCCTTCCACCATTCTCTCCGCGTGTGTTCTCCCCACATCCCTCAGCCTCTGCCTGGCTCCCCCTACCCCCACCCATGATCCCTCTCTTCCTTTCCCCCCCAGGACCTGCTGAACCCCGACCCCGCCCCTTACTGCCAGCTCGTGCCAACCCCCTGAAGAGGTCCCAGGCCCTTGAAAGAGCAAAAGCCTCAGCCCTCCCCTGGGGGCCTGGTGCGCCCAGAGAAGCCACACCAGAGACTCCACAGGACCAGCGCAGCGGGGGGGCAACAAGGTGGCATTAAATGAAGACTCAGCACAGCGCTGGGCCAGGGCCAAGAGATTGTGATAGGCCCAGCACCTCTCTGACCCTCTGAGTATATAATCCACCCTCAGTCTGGTCCATCCAGCAAGTTGGCCTGGGCCTCGTGCCTGGGAAAGGCAGGCTCTTGCCTTCTCCTAACCCAAAGTACCCCCAGACACACACTGGATATTTGGGTGTGAGGAGAGCGGTCTCAGGCCTGCTTCAAGCCATACCCACAGGCTCCTACTCGCTGGGCTTCTGTCAGCCCACAATGCCCCACCCCAGCTCCCTGTTTTTCCTTGGAGCCCCCTCCCCTAGGGACAAGGCAGCCCCTACCACACAGGCCCCAAAGGATAAGGTGCATGACCTGGAAGGTCCCCGATGACAGTCCTGGCCAGTGAGCACAGCTCTCAGACCCCTTCCCTGCTCGAGATTCAGTCTCTCAGAACCTGTGACCAGTTTCTGCCTGTTGCTCCCAACCCTGAATCATACCAAGGCCCTCAGAGCAGCAGATCCCTTTCCTACCCCCTCCCAACCTCCACCCAGTCCCAAATGTGGGCCCGATCTGTCACCCTTAATTTATTCATTCATTCAGCAATAAATAAGCCATGTGCTATGCACAGTTCTGGATCCTGCAGCTTTGGGAGGGAACAAAACAGACTGTGGTAGAGGCGAGAGTCAGCAATCAGAGTAACTAACATACGTGGTGTGCTGGATGGTGATAAGAGGAGGAGGGGAATGAAGAGAGAAGGGGACTGGGAGCACGGAGGGACTGTGATTTTAAATAGGAAGGGCAGAGAAGGCCTTGCAGAGAAGGTGATGATGAGCAAAGACCTAAAGGAGGAGAAAGAGGAAGCCATGTAAGGATCTGAAGGGAGAGCATTCCAGGCAGAGGATACAGCAAGTGCAAGGGCCCTGAGGCAGAAGTATGCCTTGCAGGGGGCGGGAGTCAAGGAGCAGCAAAGAGGCCAGGGTGGTGGGAGCAGAGGAAGGAAGGGGGAAAGGGTGGGAGGCGAGGTCAGGGAGATGAGGAGCAGCTGACAGTGCAGGGGATAAAAATTCCCCTACATAAGGTACAGCAGACTGTCACTTTTGCTCTGGGAGCTGAAAAACAAGACTGTGTGCCAGGCTGAATATGGTTGTCTCTGTGCTAATGTTCTGTGAATGTTACCTTAGGCGGCCAAAGGGACTAGGCAGGCGTGATTGGGTGACGGATCTTGAGATGGGAAGATTATCCTGGGTGACCCCGCTGGGCCCAAAATATAATCACAGGGGTCTTTGTGAAAGGGACCAGGGGGAGAGAGAGTCAGAGGAGGAGCTGTAAGAAAGGAGGCAGAGATTGGAGTGACACCAGACTCCCAAGATGGAGGAAGGGCCCCAAAGCCGAGGCCACACAGAGTCAGAACCATGTGATGGGAGAAAGATTTCATCGGCTCTTGCTGGCGTTGAAGACAGAAAGAGGCCACGGGCAAAGCCAGAAGCTGGAAAGGGCAAGAACATAGATTCTCCCCTAGAACTTCCAGAAAGCAACCCCACCCTGCCGACACCTTGGGTTTGGCCCAGTGAGACCCATTTCGGACTCCTGACCTCCCAAACTGTAAGTGAATAAATTCCTGTTGTCTTAAGTCACTACACACTTGTAGCAAATGGTTACAGCAGCCACTGGAAATTAATATAGAGGATGAGGAAAAATTCACAGGAAGGGAAGTTGCATCTCCTGCTGACTCAACACACAGACACTCCCTGTAAGGATTTCTACATCCCCAGACTCTCCGGACACCCTGATCTCCTGGGCCCCTGATCTACTGCGTCTGAGAAGGTCAGCCAGGTCAAGGCATGGTCAGGGTCAGCTCCAGCACAGGGCGCTCGGGCACAGAGTATGGGGGGATCCTGTGCCTGCCTACCTCTCCTCTTGTCCAGCAACCCCTCATCAAACCCCAGTATCTGTTCTCTCTTTTTTCCTCAGTAATAGGGTTTTGAACCAAGTGTACACCTGCTGAGCATAAAAACTACATTTCCCAGATGACCCTGCAGCTCAATGTAGCCATGTGACTAACTCCCGGCCAATGGGATGTGAGCAGAAGTGATGGCTGCGCTCAGTCCTCAAGTCACACCATTAAAGGGAGAGCATTCCCCCTTCCCAGAGCCTAAAGATGTGGTGGTGAGAGCCTTCTGGGATCACATGGACAGGGGTGCACAGATCCGGGTTAGAGAGAGCTGGGGCAGGGACAGCAACCGGGACAAAGCCACCATGCCAGGTTAGATAAGTTACTTGAGAGAGAAAGACTCCTCTCTCATTCAAGCTACTAAATTACTTTGGGATTCTTTGCAACCACCTCCTTCTAAATCTTGATTCATACAACCCCCACCTGCAAGACCACGGTATTTTTTTCAAGAGTAAACTCTGAGTCTGACTGATTGCTCACTTAGTATCAACCCTGACATGGGCTGGATTGCATCCCCCAAAAATGTGTCTGTTGAAGCCACAGCCCTTACTGTGACTATATTTGGAGATAGGACCTTTAAAAAGGGAGGGGACATGGCAAAGCATGCAGGCTTTTAAAAGCCTTCACCCAGAAGTGACAGTCCCACTCACATCTCCTTGGCCAAAGGAAGGCACGTGATACAATCCAATGTCAAGAGTGCTGGGCAGGGGCAATGCTCCCATGTATGCAGAATAGGCGAAACCGAGGCGCCTGGGGGGCTCAGTCGGTTAAGCGTCTGCCTTCAGCTCAGGTCATGCTCTCAGGGTGCTGGGATCGAGTCCTGCATTGGGCTCCTTGCTCAGCAGAGAGTCTGCTTCTCCCTCTCCATCTGGCCTTCTCCCTGCTTTTGCTCTCTCTCGCTCTCAAATAAATAAAATCTTTAAAAAAAGAAAGAATAAGGAAAACCAATATGTATGAACAGCCTAATCAATACACCACCATAATGCACACCAGAGTCCATGTTCTCAACCACCACGTTCCCCTGAGAGAACTTCCCAGGAGGACCTGCTCTCCTCTACCTCTTCAATGATTCATTCATTCATTCAGCAGGTGCTGGACTAGGGTGGCCGGCATGGCCGGGGTGGTGGGGGGGGATGCACAGAGACAAAAGATACTTAGAACAAAGCATTGACAGGGCTGGATGTAGGGGATGAGGGAGAAGGGTGTGTCACAAACGTGTTCGCTCATTAGCTCAACAAACATTTATTGATCGCCTGCTGTGTGCAGTTGGTGTAAGCTCTGAGGAGATGGCCGAGGACAAAACAGAGATCCCCGCCCTCAGAAAACTGACACAAATGGCATCAGACATAATTTCCAGGGGAGTGATGTTATGGAGGAGAATGAGCAGGTGTCAAGAAAGCCAGGGGAGGGGGGAGCTGGAGTAGGGGACCACCACCCCCCCCCGCCCCATATCTGGCTTGCTGACCAGAAGCAGGGGCAGTGCGGCATTAACAGTGCAAGAAGGCCAGGTATGCAAGGAAGGAAAACGTGTCCATGCGAAAGCTCGTAGGCATATGTTCACAGCACTGCTCCTAATAGCCAGAAAGTGAAAACAACCCAAGTGTCCCTCAGTGGATGAATGAAGAAACAAAACGCGGTATACCCAGACAAGGGGATGTAATCGGCCAAAAATAAGGACCGAAGTACTGAGCCATGGCACAATATGGATGAACCTTAAGAACGTGATGCTGAGGGGCGCCTGGGTGGCTCAGTGGGTTAAAGCCTCTGCCTTCGGCTCAGGTCATGATCCCAGGGTCCTGGGATCGAGCCCCCCCCCCCCCATAACAGCTCTCTGCTCGGTGGGGAGCCTGCTTCCTCTCTCTCTCTGCCTTCCTCTCTGCCTAATTGTGATCTTTCTGTCAAATAAATAAATAAAACCTTTAAAAAAAAAAAGAATGTTTTTTTTTCTGAGTGAAAAGGCTGAGTGAAAGCAGCGAGACACAGAAAGTTACATATTGTCTGATTTCATTGGTGGGAAATGTCCAGAATAGCCAAATCCATAGAGACAGGAAGCAGCTGAGTGGCTGCCAGCAGCTGGAGGGACCCGGACACAGGGCTGGGGGGGAGGGGCGGAGGATGGGGAGTGACTAATAAGGGGTACAGGGTTTCTTTTGGGGGTGATGGGAATGTTCTAGAATTGATCATGCAGATGGTTGCACAACCCTATGAACATATTAAAAACACCGAACTGGGGATGCCTGGGTGGCTCAGTTGGTTGGACGACTGCCTTCGGCTCAGGTCATGATCCCGGAGATCCGGGATCGAGTCCCGCATCGGGTTCCCAGCTCCACGGGGAGTCTGCTTCTCCCTCTGACCTTCTCCTCGCTCATGCTCTCTCACTGCCTCTCTCTCAAATAAATAAATAAAATCTTTTAAAAAAAAAACACACCGAACTGTACACTTTAAATGGGTGAATGGTCTGGTACGTGAATTATATCTCAATAAAACCAAGAAAGAGAAGGAAGGAAGGGAGAGAGGGAAGGAGGGAAGGAACAGGGCAGGTTTGGGAGGTCAGTTTTGAATTTGTTTCGATGTGCTGGAGAAGGCAGCTGGAGACCCGGGGGCACGGCGGCGGGGGGTGGACAGTGAACGTGGGCGCACCCTGCCGCATAGTCGCCCCAGAAATGTCATCTTTTATCATTGGTTGGGATTGAAGTTGATTGGGTCTGTCCTTTCTGCCAGACTTGCAGGCAGGACCCGTGTCAACGCAGAGCCAGCAGGGGGCAGCAGAGGACCACATAGACCCACAGACAATTCCTCTGGTGGCTTGGAGGAGCTTCCCACCCCACCTCCTGGGCACCTGTCTCCAGCTTCTGCCCCTTCATTTACCCTTCTGAGAGCCCAGAGAATGCACTCAACTACCCGAGCCCAAAACCTGGGCGCCTCCTTCCCTCAGGGAGGGGCAAACACGGGAAATTATTTCCTGGGCCTCCCGAACTTGGGGTCTCTACAGCCCAGCCCTGGACCAGGACTTGTCTCCCCATCACCTTCCCAGACTCCTATCTAGTCTCCTGCCCCCTCCTAGCCTCCCACCCCACGACAGCCCAACGGATCTTTCTAAATCCCAAACTCAGCCCTGCCCCTCCCTGCTCAGAACAATCCATGGCTCCCCAGTGCCTCAAAGTCCAGGCTTCTCATCTTAGCCTGCAAATCCCTGGAAGGTCTGGCCCCTGGAGGCCCCTCAGGCTCCCCTGACCCTCACCCCCACTGCGGTCTTTCGCCCACCACACCGAACTGCTCCGGGCCTTTCACATTCTTCCCCCTGGGCTGGGAGCATCCCCACTGGCACAGTGCTCCACCTCACTGGCCCCACCCCCATTCATCTCCCAGGTCTCAGCTCAGACACTTCTTCCCCCAGGAAGCCCTCCCTGACCTTCAGGCTGGGTTGGGTCCTTTTCCTGGATTCCTCCACCTCAGCCCTGCCCACTCTGAGTGGTCCCTGTCTGGAGATTTGTCTCGCCACTGGACTGTAAGCCCTGGAAGGACAGGGCCAACCAAGGCAGCCAGGGTCAGGGACGGGTCCCAGCACCTCCTGGCGTGGCAGGCACAGGGCAAGGGCTTGCGGGGGGCGGGGGGGTGCCTCATGTGGGACAAGTGAATGTGTGCATATTCTCATTATATAGCCTTCCCTTCCTGTACCTGGCAGTCTCCACTCACTGAGCAGCTGCTGGCCACCCAGCTCTGTTGAATGAGCCCGACTCCCAGGCTCCAGAGACACGAAGAGAAAGCAGAGGAGCCCCTACTCTTGGGAAGCTGGTCATCTGGGGGGGGGGCGTGGGCAACGGGACCTGCCAGGCACTCTGCTGAGTGTTTCCCATTTACCCACTTATTTGATCCTCACCATGGTTCTGCGAGGGAAGTGCTAGGAACATCCCCATCTCACAGATAAGAAAACTGAGGCACAGAAAATTCAGGTCACCGGGCCTAGAAAATGGACACACCGGGGAATAGAGCAAAATCTCTCTAACACCCGGCTTTCTCCTCTACTCATTCTAGTCCGGAAAGAAGGACCAAAAGTAACCCACGGCCACTACCATGTTGGGGTCCGCGTGTCCTAGCAGAGGAGTCTGCCTTCCACACAAGGGCCCACGGAGAAGCCACTGTTCATGCCGAGGAGAGAGGCATCGCAAAGGGGGGAGCCTGAGGCACTGGGTAAAGTGTTTGGCCCGATTTGGAAGAGACCGTGTCCTCAGCTGGGACTAGGAGCACTCCCACCCCCACGCCCACCCCCACCCAGTCCTTCACTGTCTCCACCCAAGCTCTGCCCCTCAAGGCTCAGCGCGGACCCCCACTCCCTTCCTCTGAGCCCTGGTCACCACTAGATTCTCAGGGCTGTGGCTCCTTGTTCTACAAATGAAGAAGTGGCTGTCTGGGGAAGGAAATGGCTAGCCCATGACCAAGACTGATTATGATTCATGGGGAAAACCCTTCCCTCCCAAACTCAACCCCTTTGCAGGCAGAGGGCATTGCCCTCTGAGAGTCCGTCTGGGACGGGGGTGTGGGGTGGGGGGGGTGTGTGGTGCGGGCAGAGGGATGTGGCCTGCAGGGGTGGAGCCCCTGGTGGACGGCTTCCCCCCCACCCAAGCCTGTGCCAAGGGCTCAGGTCATGATCCCAGGGTTCTGGTCTCTGCTTATCAGGGAGCCTGCTCCCCGCCCCTCTCTCTGCCTGCCTCTCTGCCTAGTTGTGATCTCTGTCTGTCAAATAATAAATAAAATCTTTAAAAAAAAAAAGAAAATATGACATTGTGTGTGTGTGTGTTTTAAAGAGTCCCTATCTTTGAGGGATTCAGGCTGAGGTAGCTATGAATAAGATGATAAAACGCCTGGAAATTGCTTTCAAATACTATGGGTCAGGGGTGGTTCGGGAAGGGAAGGAAGATTAAAAGCCGGGGGATGGGCAGGAGGCATTACTGTCCCCTCTACTTTTGATGCGTGTGTGGAATTTGGAAATTTTCCAGAATAAAAAGTTATTAAAAATTTAAAAAGGTATTAAATTATTTATACCTAACTCTAAGTCCAAATCCACCCCCTTCCCATATTCCTGATGGATAAAATGAGGCTCAGAGAAAGGACATCTAGCCAGGTTCCCACCCAGACCCTTCTGGACCCTTGGGGACCCCCTTAGAAGGCTGGCACTCCCTCTCTACTCTCCTCCACCTCCCTAACTCCAGAAAAGTCCAGTTTCTCACACTTACCCACCCAACCCCCTGCAGCCCCTCATTCCAGGCCTAGATCCTTCTCTTCTGTTCTCATTGGCTCTCTTACCCCAAGCTGCACCTTACCATCACCCCACTCAGCTCTAATGGGCATCCCACTTTGCATCCCAAGTCCTACTCCTTAGGTCCCCTGCTCCCTCTGTAACTATCTCTTCCCCACAGCCCCCTCCCTCACTCAGCTCCAGCCACACCAGCTGCCTTGCTGTCCTCAGAGTCACCAAAGACCCTCCTGCCTCAGGGCCTTTGCACTTGCTGTGCCTGCTACCCCAAAACACCCTTCCCCCAGATGTGTCACCTCCTTCAGGTTTCAGCTCACACCTTCAGAAAGGACCTCCCTGGCCTCCCTGGCTAAAAGTGCAGCAACCCCCACCCCTCCTATCCTCTGGCCCTACTTTATTTTTTTTATAGCAGTTATCTCTCCTTGACAAGATATGCCTTATCAATTTTTTGATTAGTGTTCCTCTCCTTCCAATAGGATTACGCCCCACAAGGAAAGGGATGTTGTCTGTACCCCAGCACAGCCCGGCTGATAGTTGGCACTCAATAAATATTTGTGGAATGATTGAAGGACTTGGAAACCACCCCCTCTCCCTCCCTCTCCCCGGCTGAACGAGGTGAGAGGGAGAGACGGTGGGTGGGGGAGGGGGTTGGGGGGGGTAGATGAGAATCCAGGCACAGGGTAAGAGCCTGTGCCACACTGTGAGTCTCGCTCCTCCGATCCACCCGTCCCCGCCTGCATGGTACCCCAGGTCCTCTTTCCGGGGTGAGGGATCTGGGGTCCTTCGGGGGATCTGGGGGTCCCTTCTCCCCAAGGACAGCCTCCCCAGGACCAAGCCCAGACGTTGCCTGCCAGACGGGTGCAGGAAGCCACACCTAGAGATCAGGTTCATGAGTAAATATTGCAGCAACCAGGCCTCCTCTCAGCAGATAAGGGGGTGGGGTGGGGGTCAGAAACCTGCTTTGGCCTCGCTGAGGGATTCGCGCCAGCCAGCCCCTCAGCTCCAAGATCTCTGCCCTGGAGGGTGGGACAGGGGTCCCGCCACAGGAGCTCAGGCCTGTTTCCATCTAACAAATACTGATTTAACTCCCGCAGTGGATGGGATCAGAAGCACCCAGCCCTAGGCCTTCTTCCCAGGGAGCTATTGACGTGGCTGGTCAGATAAGAAGGTGGGGGCCGGAAGAGCTGACGAAACAAGATCAGGGAACCTTGTCCCCAGTCTGCTGTGCGGCATGGAGAAGATAAGACTTGCCCACTCCAAACTCTGGAGGCAATGGCCCTGAGCCTCAGTTTCCCAGGCTGCAAAATGGATCCTCGGGGAAGAAGGGAGACAGGGTGCCCAATGAGGTAACAGGTAAAGCCAACAATTTCAAAATGAATGATAGCATTGGTGTAAACTAGGTCCATGCGATCCATCCATTTCCCCGTCCCCAGTCCAGCCACCACCACCCCCTGCCTGTTCCAGTGATTGAAGGGATGCAAGCCCCATACGCAAGAGAGGACGTCCTGCTATCACATGAAGCAAAGCAAAAACCACAAAAAACAAAAACCAGGTGAAATGAATTAATTTAGCCCATGTTATCATCTCCACATGGAATCAATATAAAAAAATGAGTGATCTGGGGCACCTGGGTAGCTCGGTCATTAAGTGTCTGCCTTCGGCTCAGGGCTTGATCCTGGGGTCCTCGGATCGATCCCCGCATCAGGCTTCCCACTCAGTAGGAAGCCTGCTTCTCCCTCTCCCACTCCCCCTGCTTGTGTTCCCTCTCTCACTGTCTCTCTCTGTCACATAAACAAATAAAATATTTAAAAAGAAAATTAGTGGTCTATTTCATTTTACTTTTTTGTTTTGTTTTTGCCAGCAATAGGTCCTCAGTATTTGGCGTCGTCATTTTACTCAGCACTCATCTCTGGTGGCTACCATACTGGACACAGCTAGACTATTGCAAACACCCCCTCAGGGACTCCCAGCTTGGCCCCTCACTCCCCAACCCCATCTGTTCCCCACAAGGCAGCCAGAAGTTTCTATTAACACCTAAGTCAGCCCCCGTCCTCTGCTCAAAGTGGCTGTCATGGGTCTGGTCTCAGAGTAAAAGCAAAAGTCCTCCCATGGCCCATGAGACCCTGCAGGATCTGCCCCCACCCCCACCCCCACCCCCAGCCCCTTCGTTCTTCCTCACACTCACCAAAACGCTCCTGCCTCAGGACCTTTGCACTTGCTATGTCCTTTTCCTGGAATGTTCTTCCCCCAGATTCAGCATGGCTTCCTTAGTTAAGTGCTGCCTCCTACAACATCTTCTCACTGCCGGACATAAACCAGTGCCCAGGCCACCTCTAATGCCTCCCCCGCTTTCTTTTTCCCCATGGCATTATCCCCACCTGAAAGTTAGATGTGTTTGTGTTTATTTGCCTATTGACTGCCTCCCCAAACAAAAGGTCAGTTCTATGAGGCAGGGATTTCTGTCCTATTCACGACTATGATCTAAGGCCTGGACTAGGTGCTCAAGAAACTCCAGCTCTCAAAGGAACCAAGGATCTAGGCTCGTGTCCAGGAGCACCAGAGTAGAGGCAGTGGGGGTGGGGGCTGGCAGTGGACCCGGAAGGGCAAGGACAGTAGAGAGTGGTCAGCATGGCCCCATGAGGGGTAGGGAGCCACACAGAGTTTGGACAAAAGCCTGGATGTGTCTCAGGCCTCCCAGAGACACGGCCTCATCACACTCCTCAACCAGACAGCAAATCACCAGAAACCCAGGCCTCCCTGGAGACTCCTGTTTCTGTCATCCACAGAAACATCCACATCCTGCTCTGTGCCCGACCCTCGGCTGGGCAGCAATGGGGACACAGTAGTGACCTCAACAGCCCAGGTTCTGCCCTCCCAGGACTCCTAGTCTAGATGGGGGGCCCACCCCCTGACTGTGAGGACCCATGGTGGTCAGAGCTGGGCCTGAGGATCCCAGGGTGTCCTTAACCCAGCCTAAGAGTCCAGGGGGACTTCCTGGAGGAAGAGGAGTCAGGCAGGTAATGGAATAGAGCAGAGGGAAGCAGGGATCTAGAGTTCCCTGCAGGAGTGGTGTCCATGAGGCTGGTCAAGCCGGCGGGGCTAGGCCATGCAGGGCCTCATGGGCCGCACCAAGGAGCTGGGCTTTTTCCTAAGGGCACTGGGGAGTCCTGGCAGGTTCTGAGCATCATGGAAGGAGGAGGGTGAGACCAGGGCCAAGGACCTGGGAGAACTTGCGGGGGGGAAGCCAGATGGGAGGCGGGGGGGATGCCTGGACCAGGGAAGGGGTACAGGGAAGGAGAGAAAGGCACATACGGAAGAGAGTCTAAGAGCAGGTGCCACAGGGTGTGGTGTGCTGGGGGAGGGGGAGCGGAAGCATCAGGGACACAGTCCTGGGTCTATGTGTCCCAATGACAGGTGGATGGTGGCGCCATCCCTGATAAGAGGAGGAGGAGGAACAGGTCTGGGGGAAGATGCCAAGGTCAGTTTGGGACAAGGTGAATGAGCAGTGCCCAGGGACATCGAGGGGGAGGCGTCCCGAATGACTCTGGGACGCGTCCCAGGGCTCCAGGGAGAGGCCTGGGTCAGGACAGAAAAGGATGAGGTGAGGTTGCAGGAGGGGTGGGGAGAACTGGAGGTCCCAGAGCACCCACACCTCCTGCCAAGCCCCAGCCCCCCCGCACCCGAACAGAGCCCTGCCCGGCAAGGGTAGCTCAGGACACTGGGTAAATTAGGAGCAAACCAGGATGGGTGAGCCACAGGTAAGTCTCCTGCCAGACGCAGGCCACTGGGGCCTGACAAGGACTAGGACTCAGAAGCCCTCAAGTCTTCAACAGGAACTCATCTGTCAAAAACACTTCCCCTAGCTCCCCCCCATGGCCCTGCCAACCTCACCTTTCCAGAGACGCTGTCCCTGATCCCCTCCTCCACCTCCAATTTAAAAATCACAAACCCCCTTCTTGGCTTTATTTTTCCCCAACAACACTTAGGTCCATCTGACATGGAATAGAGTTTATATTTTTTTTATTTTTTTAAAGATTTTATTTATTTATTTGGCAGACAGAGGCCACAAGTAGGCAGAGAAGCAGGGAGAGAGAGAGGGAGAAGCAGGTTCCCTGCCGAGCAGAGAGCCGGATGCGGGGCTCGATCCCAGGACCCTGGGATCATGACCTGAGCCGAAGGCAGGAGCTTAATGACTGAGCCCCCCGAGGTGCCCTAGAGTTTCTATTTTATTTGTTTACCCCACGCATGTCAGCATATGACGCCAGGGATTTTATCTACTTGCACCTAGAACACGGCCTGGCAGACAGGAGATGCCCATTCAATATTTGTTGAATAAAAGAGCCCCATGAGGTGTTTCTCATTGTTTGTCATTGTTCCCATTTCACAGACGAGGACACTGAGGCCCAGCAGGCTCCACAACTTGCCCAGGGTCATGGAGGTAGGGGTCCATGGACTAAGCCCAGGGCCACTGCCCCTTTAACAGCAGTCACACCAACCAGACCCCGCGTGTGCGGGCCCCAGCCTGGCAGGGGCGGTCCATCTCACTAACTACTGGCAACAAACATGAGCAGGGTCTACACTCAGCCCGCTTTTTGGAACAGCAAATAGAGACTCAGCAAGGGGCTGCCTCCAGCCCCACTTGGGGAAAGAGAAGGGCCAAGGTCAAAACCGGACTCTCTTTGGCCCCAAGCTCTCCACACGCACACTTGACAGGCAGGGAAAACAAGGCCAAAGAAGGGAAGAGAGAATGTAGGTTTCTCAGCCCCAAAGAAAATGTATAGCCGCCCTGCCTCCCTCCCTCTGTGTGGCTTTGGAGACAGCAGGCTTCAAATTCCCTCTCCCTGCAGGAACTTGGGCGAGTCAGAGCCCCTGCCCGGTGCCTCACTTTCCCTATCTGCGAACAGGGTTTCTAACAGTGCCCACCTCGCAGGACATCCCCTGAGAGGACAGCTGAAGGTCACCCACGTTCCTTGAAGCCGGGAAAGGACAGTCACTGCTGACTGGTTTTATCCCTCTGTGACCCCCGATTTCACCAGGGAGGCCGAGGCCTGGAACCCGGGTAAGAATTGCCCTAAAATCTTCCCCCGCACCTCCCCCGCCTCCCTGGCGACCTGGTTCTTCTCCTGGTACCAAACCCAGGCCCTTGGCACAAAGAAGGTTAGGCAGTGCCCCAGGAGGCCTGACCAGGTCATGGCCCCTGGCCCGGGCCTGCCACACCCACTCTGGTACCCACACGGGGCCCCAGATCCTTGGTGACTCGATCCCTCCAAATTCAGGTGATCTCCCCCGGCTCCAAATCATCAAACCCTCCCAGGTCCCACGCCAGACGGAGCCAGGTCCCCTCCAGGAAGGGTCTCAGAGAGCACCGGACGCCAACACTGCTGCCTTCCAGACCAGGTTGGGGGCGAAAGGATGGCACTGACTAGCAACAGCTGGCTCTTCCTCAGTGGTGAGCAAGAACGGTGTCCCCCACAACCTCAGCACCCCATCAGCCCCAGGGAAGGGTGGGGATCCCCGCAGCCCGGGAGAGGGCAGGTGGGAGCCAGAAGTCCAGCAGACTAGGTCGGGAGGGCATCGTTGGCTCCTCCGGGAGGCACTGGCGTGGGGCCGGTCAGGGAGGCCTGCAGAGAACCTCACAGATTTCTAAGATCGGGCCATGAACTAAGGCAGGGGAGCTGCCGAGCCTCCTTGGAAGCTTGGCTGGGGTGCACTCTAGCCAGCAGATTGACCTCTCTCCCCGAAGACGTGGCTTGGGGCAGCCGGTCCCCTTCCCCTTCTCGGCCTGTTTCTTCATCTGTGAAACGGGCTAAACTCAAAGGGTCGTTTGAAGGTCAGAATAAGCAGCATTGGCTAGCACTGGCCGTGCCCTTGGAGCTGTTCTAAATGTTCTCCCTATGGGAACAACCACCTTAGGGAGGAGGCCCTCTCACAACCCCGGCTCCATCAACGAGAGACCTGAGGCTCAGAGAGGAGAGTCCACTCACACAGCCAGTAGTGGTAGGGCTGAGTGCCAGAGCCAGAGCCCTCACCCCTAGCCATGGAAAGTACCAGAAACTAGGCCAGCCAGGCCAGCATTTCTTCCCCAAGAACCTGCATGGCCGCCCATTCCGGGCAACCAGTCGCACACAGTTCAAACTCAAGCTGCCCTGACCAGCCAGTCGGGTTTGGGGCTCTCCAGGGCTGAAAGGAAAAGGGCGGAGTCAATCAGATCTGGATAGGCAGAGGAAAAGCACTGCACTAAGAGTCACAGCCCAGAGGCTAGACAGGCCTGCCTGATTGTGTAAGCCTTGGTTTGGTGACTCTCACCCCAGGAAAACCCTCTCGCGGCCTGAGCACGTGCTACATGCCAGATCCTTGGCACAGCCCATCCAATTCAATCCTCAGGCCTACTCCAGGGCCAAGACCCTACGGCTGGCTAATACTTAGTGAGCACTTACTGTATACCAGGAACCCATGGGCCAGGAGCCCGCATCTCCTCCTCCGTTGAAGGGGGGCCATGGTCAAGCTGGCCTCATCCCATCCCTCTGGCTCCTTTTCTTCAGCCACTTTCCTGAGTGTGGGGGCCGAGATCTCTATCACCCCCGAGCCTGCCCAGCCAGCCGAGGGGGACAACGTCACACTGACTGTCCACGGGCTTCTGGGGGAGCTGCTTGCCTACAGCTGGTACGCAGGGCCCACTCTCAGCCTGAATTACCTGGTGGCCAGCTACATCGTGAGCACGGGAGACGAGACCCCTGGCCCAGCCCACACAGGGCGGGAGGCCGTACGCCCCGACGGCAGCCTGGACATCCACGGCGTCCTGCCCAGACACTCAGGCACCTACATCCTGCAGACTCTCAACAGGCAGCTACAGACGGAGGTGGGCTACGGACACTTGCAGGTCTATGGTGAGACACCCCTTCCCATCCATCCCCGACTCCCCTCTGCCCCAGCCAGCCTTCCCACCTCCTTCCTAGTCCCTCTTAAAAAAAAAAAAAAAAAAAAAAAAAGTAAAAACTTAAAACCATAAAAAAAAGACAAAATAACATTAAAATGCTCACCTCGGGGCACCTGGGTGGCTCAGTGGGTTAAGCCTCTGCTTTCGGCTCAGGTCATGATCTCAGGGTCCTAGGATCAAGCCCCACATCACACTCTCTGCTCAGCAGGGCGCCTGCTTCCTCCTCTCTCTCTGCCTGCCTCTCAGCCTACTTGTGATCTCTCTCTGTCAAATAAACAAATAAAATCTTTTAAAATAAAATAAAATAAAATGCTCACCTCCTTCAGGATGGCTTCCAGGACTACACCTGCCTCCTATCCCATTTGTTGTCCCTCCAGCTAGGGGTCCTGGGACACCACCAGGATCCAGCCATGCCCCTGGACAGGGGAGGGGTATGGCCGGGGGAGCAGGCAGTGCCCGGCCCCCTCCCCCTCTGTCTCTTGCCCCCACAGAGATCCTGGCCCAACCTGTGGTCATGGCCAATAACACGGCACTGGTGGAGCGCCGAGACACCCTGCGCCTGATGTGCAGCAGCCCCAGCCCCGCTGAAGTCCGCTGGTTCTTCAATGGCGAAGCTCTGCCCATTGCCATCCGCCTTGGCCAGTCCGCCGATGGCCGGGTGCTGACCCGGCACGGCGTCCGCAGGGAGGAGGCTGGAGCCTACCAGTGTGAGGTCTGGAACCCGGTCAGTGTCAGCCGCAGCGAGCCCATCAACCTGACCGTGTACTGTGAGTCCTCCTGGCCCCACTTAGAAATACCCAGTGCCCAAATCTCATAGATGGGTAAACTGAGGCCAGGAGAGGGCGCCCGAGGGCACACAGTGAGTCAGGAGATGAACTGGGGTTAGGAGCAGGGGATCCCTCTTAAAATGCACTTGACCCATCTTCCAAAGACTAAAAACCACCCGAGAAATGGAATAAGCCTTCAGCCTGAACCAACACCCGCAGGAAGGGACCCAGGGCTGGTGGGTTTTGGAAGGGAGGCGGGAAGTGAGTGGTGGGTGGGAGGGGAGATCAAACAAAAAAATGTAACCAAAGCATGGAGTCATTCCCAGGGGCAGCAGATCCGCAGTGTGGAATCCGGGGCAAGTAAATCTCGGAGGTACGCAGGGGCCGCTGATGTAGAAAAACTTGGAGCCTAGAATCCTATGACCAGGGAATGCTGGATTTAAGAAGCCCTGAATTCTAGACTCTGAGAATCCTAGAAACTCTAGAAGCAGAGATTCTTAGAATCTTAGAGTTAAATTCTAAAATCTTAGAGCCACCCAATCTTAGAATTTTAGAAACCTAGATTTCTAGAGTCTTAGAGCCCTAGTGCCTAGAAGCATCGACTAGAAGCATTGACTCTTGGATCCCTAGAATTCTAGACTCTTAGAATGCCTTATGAGAAACCGATAGTCTAGTCTTCTTCTTCTTCTTCTCCTTTTTTTTTTTTTTAATGGGGCCATAGATTTCGGAAAGATCTTGAAATTTTGTCTGGCCCCACGTCCTCTTTTTACAGAAGAGAAAACAAATCCCCGGAAAGGGGAAAGTGATTCTCGAGATCCTAGAGCAAATTAGAGATCTGTGTGGGATCTGAAAAGACCAGAGCTTTCTCCCTCCGCTAGGCCCACATGTTCCCAGGGGTGCCCACCTCTACGCCTCTCTCCCTCCACTGCCCCGTCTCTCTCCCTCCTGCCCCCACAGATGGCCCAGAACGCGTGGCCATCCTCCAGGACTCTACCACCCGCACGGGCTGCACCATCAAACTTGACTTCAACACGTCCCTCACCCTGTGGTGTGTGTCCCAGTCCTGCCCAGAGCCCGAGTACGTGTGGGCCTTCAACGGGCAGGCCCTCAAGAACGGGCGAGATCACCTCAACATCAGTAGCATGACCGCGGCCCAGGAGGGCACATACACGTGTATTGCTAAGAACCCCAAGACCCTGCTTTCCGGATCCGCCTCAGTGGTGGTCAAGCTCTCTGGTGAGTCGCCCCCGGCCTGACTGCCACCCCCTCCCCACGGAGGCCCAGGTGGACCGTGAAAGGTCTGGCTGCGGCTCCAACAGTTAAGGGTACCCTTTGCCCAGGAGATAATTGGAAAGCAAGAGAGTCTCAACCCATTCTTTGGCCAAGTGACAAAGTGTCGTGGCGGGGGAACCCCTCTTCGTTTGGGTGACAGAAGGAGACAGCCCCTTACCTTGTCACCTGGAAAACGAACAAGGAATCAGACTCTTCCGTGAGGGGTGGCAAAGTGAGAAAGGGGGCACATGTCTGTCTCACACACGGGGTAGAGTGGGGACACATTCAGCTGTCCCTTCACATGCGTGCCCCCCCATTCTGAACTCAGCCTGCCGCAGCTGCGGGAGACCCCACCCCATTCCCTCCATGCAGACAGCTGAACAACTGTGCAGCCGACTAGATGATGCGGTTATCTGGCCCCTGTGACTGTGTGCGCATCCATGCACGCACACACATACACACACACAACACACACACGGAAAATCACAGCCAGTTGCTGGCAAGTGGAAAAACCCAGCCAGGGAGGCGTTGTCTTGCCTCTGTCCTCAAACAACCTGGGGGCTGGGGGTAGTGCAGACACAGCTGGTGTTTTGAGAGCTATCAGGATCCTCAGGGGACACTTTCTCATCCCCTGGGGACGGTGGCTTTGAACATTAAGGCCTCATTAATTCTGCCTTGGTTCCTTCCCAAGTGGCCACTATCCCCCAGGGACAGTGGGAACAGTCCTTCCCTCCCCTCCTCCCCCTTCCCTCCTACTAACAGGCTGGGTCTCATCCAAAGGGTGGATACTCTTTCACCCAAAGCAGAAATGGCGTCCCCAGAGGTAAGTGTACCTCCTGTCCCACCCCCACCTGGGGCCTTGGCAGCTGGTCTCAGCAAGAGACGGGGGGTATACCAGATGACCCCAGGTGCTGTCCCTAGCCCTGCTTATGTGGGTCAAGATGGGGGGTGTCCAAGTGTGCAGGTATGTGCAGGGAGTGGGTACAGCACCCCCAAGGGCCTCCTGAACGGTCAGCAACCCTGTGGCAGGTGCAGGGAGAGACAGAGGAAAAGGAAACATCCCCCACCCCCATGTGGGGGAGACTCTGATCTGATGGAGGAGACATGGTCTCTGCTCTTGGAGAGATGATCCTGGAATAGGGAAGCATGACTTCCTTATTCAGGGAGCTGCCAGTCAGAGAGAAGAGGCAATGCCTCACACTCCATGGATTCTGAAGCAGTGATGGAGGAGACATGACACCCAACTGCAGTGAAGCTCCAGTCAGATGGAGGAGACAATCACACTTGGGGACATTTCGTAGTCTGATGGAAGAGATGTGGTCTTGGGGAGACATGGTCCTCTTTTTTTTTTTTTTATAATTCCTAGTCTGATGGGGGAGACACAGTTCCCACCTCTGGGTTACTCCCAATCTGATGGGGGAGTATAAACCCCCCCATTTTCTAGGAATTTCCTGTCTGATGGGATAGACATGCCCCCAGTCCAACTTCTGGAATCCCCAGGCTGATTGGAGAGATCTATAATCTGGAATTTCAAATCTGATGGAAGAGACATGGCCTCCCACCCTTTGGAATCTTTCTATTTGATAAGAAACTATTGTCCCCACATTCTGAGGTCTCTTGGTTTGACAGAAAAGATACAGCCTGGGGTACATAACTCCCAACTATCTGATAAGGAAGACAGGGCCCCCATATTCTGAGAATTTCCAGTCTGATAGGGGAGATATGCCCCCCTACACTCTAGAATTTCCAATCTGATAGAGGAGACGTGGGCCCTATATTTTGGGAATTTTCAATCTGATGGAGGAGACATGGCTTGACCCTCTAGGGTCTTCTAGTTAAATGGGAGAAATATCCCCCAAGGGCTGGAAATTCCTAGTCTGATGGGGGAGAGACAGCCCCCACCCTCTGGGGTCTCCCAATCTCGTGGGAGAAGACACAGCTCCCCGGCAGGCATTGTCAGGACACAAAACCCCTCTCCACTACCACAAAAGTCAGCTCCTTCCTCTGTCTCCTTCCCGGCACCCCTCCAGGGGAAGTACCTGCCAGTTGTGGGGAGGCACGGATGAGCTGGCTGAGATGGGGGGGGACACTCTGCCCCGTGCAGGCCCAGCTGACCCAGCCTCCCCTCACTCTTTCCCCAGCCGCAGCAGTTGCCATGACAATCATGCCTGTGCCGACCAAGCCGATGGAGGGTCAGGATGTGACCCTGACTGTCCAGGGCTACCCCAAGGACCTACTGGTCTATGCCTGGTACCGCGGGCCTGCCTCAGAGCCCAACCGGCTGCTCAGCCAACTGCCGTCTGGGAACTGGATCACAGGCCCTGCGCACACAGGCCGGGAAGTGGGCTTCGCCAACTGCTCGCTGCTGGTGCAGAAGCTGAACCTCACGGACGCCGGCCGCTACATGATCAAGATTGTCACATTGCAGGGCAAGACCGAGACGCTGGAAGTGGAGCTGCAGGTGGCCCGTGAGTGAGCCAGAGAGGGAGGAGGGTGCATCTTTTCAGACACAGGCTCCCAAAGGGGGGCTCTGCCTCCTCCATAGTCTGGCAAACACAGATTGAGGGTGGTTATGCCTCCCCATCAGACTGAAAGAAGGGACTTTGTCTCCTCCATCTGACTCGAAGATCTCTAAATAGAGTTCTTTCCTCTTCCGTCCAACTGATGACCTAGACTAGGGGTAGACAGGCCTCCTCCATTAGACTGAAGGCTACTACGGGGGACTTCTGTGCCTTCTCTCTCACACAAGAGGTTCACCAGACTGAAGATTTTCAAAGAGGAGACATAGTCTGAGAGTAGGGCATCCTTTTCCCGGCAGATGCATAGACTCCAAAACATAGGAGATACTGCCTCTGCTACTATACTGGGAAAATGGGTTAATGATGGGAGTTTACCTCCCCCATCAGAATAGATGTATAGTATGAGGGTGGATCCTACCTCCCTCTTCAGCCTGGGAGATCCTAGATAATTAGGATTGTGTCTCATCTTTCATCTTTGGCATTACAGTAAGAGTGAGGACAGAATTTCTACCATCAGAGGGTAGAATTTTTCTCATAATGGAGGAAGTGAAATCCTCCATTAGAATAGAGGCTTCTAGATGGTAGGAATTGTGTCTCTTCCCTCAGACTAGGAGTTTCCAGTTGTCAGGAACAGTGTCTCTTCCATCAGCCTGACAATTCCCAGATGTTGAAGACCATGTCTTGCCCATCAGAGTAGGGACTCCCAGGGGCCATGTCTCCTCCATCAGTCTGGGAGCTCCCAGAGGCAGGAAACATGTCTCCTCCATCAGACTGGGAGCTCCCAGAATCAGGGACCAGGCCTCCTCTATCAGACTGGAACCTCCCAGAGTTAAAGACCATGTCTCCTCCATCAGACTGGGAGCTCCCAGAGTCAAGGACCATGTCTCCTCCATCAGACTGGGAGCTCCCAGAGTCAAGGACCATGTCTCCTCCATCAGACTGGGAGCTCCCAGAGTCAGAGACCAGGTCTCTGCCATCAGACTGGGGGCTCCCAGAGTCAGGGGCCTGGTCTCCTCCATCAGACTGGGAGCTCCCAGAGTTAGGGACCATATCTCCCACATCAGACTGGGAGCTTCCAGAGTCAGGGACCAGGTCAACCCCCATCAGACTAAGTATCCCTGGAGGTCCAAGAGCCATTTCCCTGAGGCAGGTTTCATCCCACTAGACTAGAAGCTCTCAGACACTGGGAACTAGGTCATTCTCCAGTCTGGAGTCTCACCTCCCCTGTCAGACCAGGTACTTTCAGAAGCCCTGAGTCAGGTATGGCGTCCCCAGCTCAGATGTGAAGCTTCCAGGATCAGGAAATCAATCACTGCCAGGTACCCCCTAGATACCCTCCTTCATCAAACCCTGATCCCAGGTCAGTGCTGGAGATAGAATGTTCTTCGATGGCAGCCATCCACCCCCCACCTCCATGAAGGCTCGGGATTCCTTTTCACCCTGTCTCTCTTCTCACAGTCAACCTCCCTCCCCTGCATGAGGACCAACGCCACCTTCCTGAACCTGAACCTGGCACAGGCTGAGCGTGTTGAGGGGGCGCGTGGGAGGCTGGGGGTGGACAGGGGAGCAGGAGGGGTGAGGGTCCTGGGACCTGGTCCTCTACCTCCCTGACAGCCTCTTCCACCCTTTTCCCCCATCCCCACCTCAGCCCTGGAGTAGCAGCACAGCTGTGGCCGTGGGAACCTCGGAGAGAAGAGCTCTTCATGCCACCCATCCCCCCCATCTCCTCCCCCTGGGTGGAGGACCACTTGCTCCCAGTGAGGATGCCAGACTGACCATGGCCGGCCATTCTCCTGCTTCCACACTAGAGTTAGAATTGACAGGGCCCTACTCCCTCGCTGAGTTGTTGGAGAGCCACAGAGGCCATAAATGTCCTGGTTAACACATGCACGTGTCAGCCTCTCCTTCATGACCGTCAGCCCTGCCATTTCCCAGTGCCCACACTCGCCTCCTTCCCTACCCGGGGCGACTCTCAGTTTAGGTGCATGCGTGCACAGGGATGCCTAAATGACAGTGAGGTGAGTCCCTACTGCTCAGTGTCAGGGGCTCAGGCTCCTCCCACACCTCCCCAGGTTATATCTGATGGTCCTGCTTCCCAAGGGGCCAAAGACTGCCCTTCCCTGGGACACCAACAGAGCTGGGTTCTGTAGGACATGGCCCTCCCCTATACTGCACCTCACTCCACCTGGGCCCTGAAGCAAGATCGCTCATGCCACAACAGGAAGTGACCAAATTTCCCATGAAGTGTACCTTCTATCTAACCAAAGATGCTCCTTTGTGTCCTCCATGGTCCTGAGATTACCCCCCCACCTCATTTCCCTCTCAACCATTACCTGCACAACCCTAAAAATATCTCCCTCTTCTCAAAAATGCAAATGGGGTATTGTGGGGGTGAGGAATGGAAATCAGGGGAATGGGAGCCAGAGAAATGGTGTCTTCTAACTTCTGTCACTACTAGGACCTGACCCACAGGCCCTACTCAGCCAAGATGTCTCACTAGAGACAGACTCTTGGTGTTGGTTAGAAGTAGTGATCACAGACTCCACTGGGGGTAAGAAGAGATGTTTGGACAGGGATAGAAGGGCCTAATAGAGAGATTTCCCAGAAACTTTCAAGACTGAGCCTTTCTAAGGATGACCATGTTGAGATAAGACAGTGGGTAGTGAAAGTGCCCCAGAATGAGGGCTATGACATATGGATTATGATCCACCATTTGCCATGGATTCAATAGACCCTCAGTTTGAATATCAGCTAAAAGGTGTGGGCTTAGGGTAGACTAGAATTTTTCAAACCATTTTATTAGCCTCAGAGCCCTTGAAATGCCAGTTTACATGGTAGATCAATATATTATTTGAAATAGTAATGCAATAAAAGTAGCTATCAAATCAGCAGCTACACCCCCTCTCCCCCAAAGTTTATACACAGTTGAAAAAATTCCCCAAATATAAATTAAATAAACCTTCGATTACAGAGGCAATTACAATGCAAAATAGCAACCAGAATCAAATACCAGTGAAAACAGTAGATATAGAAACCTGTGGGGGTGCCTGGGTGGCTCAGTTGGTTGGGCGACTGTCTTTGGTTCAGGTCATGGTCCTGGAGTCCTGGGATCGAGCCCCACATCAGCCTCCCAGCTCCATGGGGAGTCTGCTTCTCCCTCTGACCTCCCATCTCATGCTCTCTCTCACTCTGTCTCAATCTCTCTCAAAATAAATACATAAAATCTTTAAAAAAAAAAAAAAAAAGAAAGAAAAAGAAATCTGTGGGATATAGCCAAAGCCACACTTGGAGGGGGAATGATAGCCTAAAAGGTTTATATATAATGAGAATACTAAAAAGAAAAGAGCTTGTAGATGAACAAAATAAGCTTTCCACTCAAGAAACTAGAAAACGTTCACAAAATATACCAAAGAAAAAAGGTAAGGAATGTAAAAAGGTAAAAGCAGATATGGGTGAAATAGAAAACAAAACATAGAGTTAGTCAATAAAACCTAAACCTGCTTCTTTGAAACTGCTGATGGACTAGACACACTTTTTGCAAGAGAGACAGAGAAGACTAATATTTAAAAATATGGAATATCTAAGATAAAACAGGGGCACCTGGCTGGTTCAGTGGGGAAAGCGTGGGGCTCTTGATCTCGGGTTTGTAAGTTCAAGCTCCACTTTGGGTATAGAGATTATTTAAAAATAAAAAATCTTAAAAAAAAAAAAAAAAAAGAAAAGAAAAAGAAAAAGAAACACTGGTCTGGTTGTAGTAGAAGGTTGGTTCCTGGTTAGATACACAGTCAACATGTACCTCAAGAGAAGAGAGTCTGGGATACCTGTGAATAGCTAGCTCCCCAGCAGCTACTCAACCTCCCTCTTTCGGGATAGCCAGGCATGGCCTCAGGTAAAAGACCCTGAAATTGGCAGGTACTCACTTTCCCAGAAGGCTTTGCAGATCCAAGTGGCCATGTGACCAAACTCTGGCCAAGGAAGGAAGGAGAAAGCCGGAAGTCCCACCCACTGCTTCTGCCCACCTGAGGGAGGCACTAGGAGAGCTCCACGGAGTTTGAAAGCTATTACCAGAATCGGTGGTCCCTAATATAAGAGTTCCAGGAAGCGTAGATGGATTTGAGCGCCGACTCTTAACCCCAACATCATCCAGGTCCCCAAATGGGAAATGGCGCCCACATTTCCCCTCCACCCCCTCCACCAAGTTCACATAAGAGTCAGCGACATACATGGGACCAGAGCCTAGGTATATAGTTAGAATGTCTCTTCAGTGGCAAGTCAAAGACTGGACACAACTCAAGACGGAGAGAGGAGGACTAAAATACCAGATGAAGGAGAAACTGGGACAGGTAAGAGGAGCTTACATGGATAGAAGACTGTTTCTCTCTCACATGAAAAGTGCCCAGAAGCAGATTGTTCAGAAGTGGAATCAGGGCTCCGTGGTGTCACTAGAGACAGAGCTCTTCCTGTGTTTCTGCCCCACCATTCCCAGCTTGGGGGTCTCCATTCTCTTGGCCTCCTCGTGGCCCAAGATGGCTGCTGAAGCTGCTGGGTCAGTGCTCCAAGAAGGAAGTGGAAAGAAACGGACAAAAGGCCAACACAACCCCACACAGGTTATAGACTATGCCCCTTTTAAGGAAGCTTCCCCAAAGTCCCCGCCTACAACTTCTACTTACATCTGATTGGCCAGTGCTTAGTCACATGGTCATCCAAGCTGCAAGGGAGGCTGGGACATGTAGTCTTTTGTCTGGGTCAATCGCTCCCCCCAAACAACCTCAGGGTCCTGATATCAAGGAAGAGAGGAAGAGTGGATCCCAAGTGGGCAGCTGGCGGCCTCCCCCATGCCAGACCTTGGAACTCCCACTTCCCCAGCTGGACAAAATAGCCTTTCTCATCTAAGCCCAAAGGGAGATCACCACAGCCACAGGAGCCAGGGTTGGGAAAGGACAGTGGTTGTGTTCAGTTGGGGTTTGCTTTGTGCAATGCAGAACGAGGGCAGCGGGAGGGATTGGGGTGGTGGGAGCCAAGGAGGAGGCAGCTCAGGTTTCTAGGTCAGTCGGATCCTATATCCTCAGGGTGTGGAGGCTCAGTGTCCCCAGGACCAAAGCTCCGGTCCCTCTAGACACCTCTGTGCTCCTGAACTGAATCCTTCAGGCGGTCCCAACCCTTTCTGTTCACGGTCCAGGAAAGAACAACAGGAACCACAAAATAAGACTAGCATGGATTGTCTTTTGCAAACACGTTCTCAGTGAATGTTTACAACAACCCCTTCGAGTCGTTCCTGCCAGTTCCTCCACTTTACAAGAGGAGGAAACTGAGGCACGGCTTAAAAACCTTGCTCTGGGTCCCAAAGATCCCCACGGCTGCTGGCTGGAGGAGCTGGCTGGTAAGTCCCCTTCATTCCTCAGCAGGGCAGGCCGGTCAAGGGCACAGGCTCTGGAGCCCAGACAGAGCTGAGTTGGCCATTTTTCGCTGTGGGGCTTGGGGCACATTGCTTTTTCTCACCTGTAAAACAGAAAAGACTAACAGTGCCGACTCCTAGAGTCATTGAAGAGTCACTACAAGTAAAGGTTCTGGGGCAGGCAGATGGCAATGTCAAAAATAATGATTTTTCGGGACGCCTGGGTGGCTCAGTTGGTTAAGCGGCTGCCTTCAGCTCAGGTCATGATCTCAGCGTCCTGGGATCGAGTCCCACATCGGGCTCCTTGCTCGGCAGGAAGCCTGCTTCTCCCTCTGCCTCTGCCTGCCACTCTGTCTGCCTGTGCTCTCTCTCTCTCTCTCTGACAAATAAATAAATTAAAAAAAAAAAAAAATAACGATTTTTCAGGACGCCGGGGTGGCTCCATTAAGCTTCTGCCTTTGGCTCAGGTCATGATCATCAGGGTCCTGGGATCAGGCTCCCTGCTCAGCAGGAGGCCTGCTTCTCCCTCTCCCACTCCTCCTGCTTGTGTTCCCTCTCTCGCTGTGTGTCTCTCTCTCTCTGTCAAATAAATAAAATCTTTAAAAAAAAATTGTAATCACTGAAAATGGCTTCCAAAAAAAAAATAATGAATACATGTGAGCTTTTAGAATCATGATGCTAATCATCAGTGGTTCAAGGATAACATGCTCTTAGCACAGACTTTCCCACCTGCTCCTTTGAAATGGGGACACATTACAATGGGGATATTTATTAAAAATACACATCCCAGGTCCCTGTCTGGCTCCAGGAAATCTGTGTCTCCAGAGAAGAGACGTGGAAACTGAATTTTTAAAAAATAAAGAGCCTGGGTGGTTTTTGTTAACTGGGAAGTTAAAGGACCTAGATGCATGGAGAGTTGGGGGGGGGGCGGGACACAAAGAGGAGGAGGCAACATGCCCAAGGCTATTCAGCCAGGAAGGGGCAGGGCCACAAATTGGCCCAGAGGTGGCAGGAACAAGCCCAGGATCACACGGAAGGGGGGCGGCGGGGGGTGGGTGGGGGGTGGACAGGAACCAGGATCACACAGAAGGTTTCAGACTGAAGGTTGAGACTGGGGTGCTCTGCCCCACCTCTGCCAACAAAGCTACAAAGCCGGGATGGTGCCGGTTGGGGCTTGGGTCCCTGGATTCCACTAGCTGTGGGTGAGGGCCAGACTCTGCCCTGTCTTTGCCCCCATGCCTCCCCCCTCACCTAAGAGGCCTTTTCTCAAGTAACCTTCTGCAGTGGGGAGGGGAGGGCGGGGCAGGGGCAGGAATGACCTTGAGGCCAGAACACACAATGGCCCAGTGGCTGTCTGGAGCCCCGCCTGGGAGAGGAAGGAAATCTGCCCCGTTTTTTCTCCCCTGGGCTGGAATGTTGATTCAGGATGGAGAGAGGGGAGGGTAAGCAGAGAAAAGAGGAGGGAAGAAGAGGAGGGAGGAGGAAGGAGAAAGGAGCTGGAGGGGAGGGAGGAGAGATGAAGAAAGAGAGGGATGAAAAGGGAGAGGAGAAGGGGCGGGGCAGAGGGGTCCTGGCACCAGGGTGCCAAGGCCAGACTTTGGGAACCAATCAGGGAGTCTGCTCAGCTCCAGCCCTGTCTGACACACAGTGCAGAGACCAGAGAGGACATCCCAGCACCCTAAGGTTGCACAGGACCAGGGCACCCAAAAGAGTTCACCTTTGCTGCTAACCCCAGGCAGGAGCTCCCTGAGCTCCCACAGTGACCTTCAGAAGCAGGTGTCAACCCTCCCATTCCTCAGAGGAGGAAACAGAGGCCCCCAGACATAAGGTCACATTTCTGGAATCATGTCCCGTTTGGATCACAGTCCATACCCTTCTCCTCTTCTCTCACTCCAATCTGGCCACACTGGCCTCCCCGGCTATTGTTTGAACAAACCACACAACTCCTGCCCCAGGGCCTTTGCACTGGCCTTGCCTTCTGCCAGTAACGTTCTTGGCCTAGATACCCGAATCACTCTATTCAGGTCTCTGCTCAAACGTCACCTCCTCACAGGGGGCCCCTGAACACCCAGTGTTGTCCAGCTTTGTCCTTCACAGCCTTTATGACACACATCCCCAACTTTATATTCGATACCCCTTTCTTCTCTCGTACACTGTCTTCCCCACTGGACTGCGAGCTCCACAAGGCAGGGATTTTCTTCCGTTTTGTTCACTGCAGTGTGTTTATCACCTAAATTAGTGTCAAGAGAGCCCATTGGCATTATTCAGCCTCCCACAAGGTGGGACCTAAAAGCTCAGAGGAGCCGGGCAGAAAGTAGACAGGGAAAAGCATTTCAGACAGAGGGCACAGAATGTGCAAAGCCCAGGAGGCAGGGAACCAGGTTCAAGGACAATATGGCTAGAGTGGTCGTGGGCCACCACGAGGACTTTGGCTGTCCCCTTGAGGGGGAGCCACAGGGTGGAAGGGGTGGGCAGTGCTGGACAGGCTCTGTCTCAGGTTCTAAAACGATCCCTCTAGCCATACGTCGGAAGAGACATAAGATCAGGGAGCCCAGTGAGGAGGCCACAGTAGTGGAGACAGGAGGTGATGGCAGCTGGGCAGGGGAAGCGGGGAGGCCATGGAGATGGGGATAGAACTGATTTTTAAAGGTGGAACCTACAACATTTGTGGATAGACAGGACGCCATGGAGGGAAGAAAGGAGTCAAGGGGTCTCGAAGCTTTGGGCCTGAGCCGGCCCAGGATGGAGCCTGGAAGGAAGGCTGGGGGTGTTTGAGAGGCCAGGGAACCGGGAAGCGGCCCCGACCCCAAGGCGCCCAGGCTCCAGGAGGGAAATTGGCACTGGCTGTGGACTGTGGTTTTCACCCACCTCGAGGGGCCCCTTATCCTCTCCCCCAACTTCCCCTCTGGCCGCCGGGTGGAGCTGGCCTTGTTTGTTTCCCTCTCCGTCATCCGTTTTATGATGGGGAAGGCTGGTTTTCCCCTAACCCAGCAGACACCTCTTCCCTCTGCCTGGCCCCGGCCCTCCCGCCTCGGGAAGCCCCGCGCTGGCCTCCTGAAATGTCCCTGCAGGATAGGACCCCTGCCACCCGTTCATCCAGCCAGATGGGACCCGAAAGGGGAAGTGGGTCACCCCTAGTCACCCGGCATGTGGTCAACTCCGGACTTCAGGGTTGCATCTCCTCAGTGCCCCAGCACAGCCCTGGGAGGCGGCGGGGAGGAACCAGCAATTCTTTCCACATTTCACATGGGAAAACTGAGGCTCCCGGGGGGGGGCCTGAGCTCACCCAAGAAACTCTGCGAGCAGAGGAGTCAGAATTGACACCCAGGTCCCGACAGCAGGATGGCTCTGTTCTGAACTCTGAGGAGAAGGCAAGAGGTCAACAGAACCCAGCCCTGTCCTGCCAGGACGCAGCTGGCGTACAGACGATCACAAAGAAGCACTGGTCAGGGCTGAGGGAGACCCAGATTAGGTGGGGGAACACCTGACCCAGCCAGGGGTCATGGAGGGCTTCCAGGAGGAGGTGACCTAGAGAGTCGAGCAGAAGTTAACAATGTTCCAAGGAGAGGGAATAGCACAGGCAAAGGCCCAGCACTGAGAAGGAACCTTGGGGGCTTCTCAGTGACCAACCATGTCCCTTAACTCTCCTCTGACCATGCAGGCAAACTGTTCAGCCTGGCCTGCGTTCATTCATTAAAACAAACATTCCCTGGGGGGAGTAGTTAGTGTCATGCCCCATGGGAACACAGCAGTGACTCCAATGGCCCCTCCAGACTGGGACCCTGACCTGGGGCATCAGGGAGGGGCTCCTGCAGGAGGAGGCATCTACTTCACGACCTGAAGAGGTAACAGGAGCGATGCTGGGAAAGAGGCAGGGAAGGGTTTGCAGGCAGAGGGAACAGCCTGTGCAAAGGCCTGAAGGCAATTTCCAAGTAGAACAGCGGCTGGTGGTTCAGCTGAAGCACAGGGTGGTTTGGGAGAGGCTAGAGAGGCCAACCCTGTGGCCTGTGGGGGGCGGTGGGGGGGGGCTTCCTTCCAAGCCCCTGAGGAGCTCTGGAAACCTTGTGAGCAGAGGGACGGGCAGAAAAGTAGACTGGTAAGTCAGAAAGATCTCCCCATCGTCCACGCAGAAGGGGAACAGAGGAAAGCCACAGAATCACAGGTGGGGTTTTGCCGCAAGGAGGAGACTTGCACCGGGGTCTGAGGGAGGGGATCCTGGACTTGGGGGCACAGCCTTCCGGCAACTGGGGATGGGAAGCCTGGCCCACAGCCACCACTAAGTGGCGCCAGCACACCACTACGCCAGGTCTGAGCCCGCAGAAGGCCTTCCCGCCCAGAGTCCGGCACCACCGCCCCGGGGTCAGGGGAGCAAATCTCAAATGCCTCTGGCCTCTCCGTGCGGGGGTCCTGGCTCTCTCCTGAGCCGGAGCTTGCAAACAGTGAGATTGCAAGCACCCCGAGGCTGCTCGGACCCCGGGGGCCCAGGGTTGAGGTAGCTGAGCCGCAAACGCGTTAGGTCATCCCCCGGGAAGCCGAGACCCGAGCACCTTGCCTCCCCTTCCGAACGGGAGGATTTTGACCTCTTCCCATAAGACTGGGTTGACGGGTCTCCTCCACAAGATTAGAAGCTCGTCGTCTCACACATCAGAATGGGGCCTTCTTACTTCCCCTCAACGGACTAGAACTGGGATTTATCTTCTCTATCCGATTTGGGAAATTCTGCCTCCCTCATCAGACTTGCTGAGGGCTCCTTATGCCCCCAGCCAGTTGGGTCTCCTTGTTTCCCCTATCCTGTGTCCCCGACACAGGAAACCTTTGTCTCCTGGTTAGACCAAAGGGGAAGATTCTTCCGCCCTTGCAAAGCTTTGCGGGTCCTTCCTCTATCCATGGGAGGAACAGTGTGGGATTTAGGGAGAGGGAAATTGAGGCACAAAGTGGCAAAGCAGCTCGGACCCACGGAGCTGCAGATGCTCTCGTTCTCCCTTTCCCCCCTTCCCCACACCTGCCCTCCACCCTCCCTGCGCCCTGGGTAACTCCCCTGGCACTGGGACTAGGGGAATTTTGCGCTGGACTCCGTGCTTAACTCGCCTTTATCGGTGGTGCCCAATGGCCCTGGGGTTAAAGTCCCCCCGGAGCTGGGGTTAAAGTCCCCCCGGAGCTGGGCTTGGGGCTTAGAGCAGGGAGGGAGGGAGGGGCAGTGGCCTAACTGGCAGTGGGGACTCCCCAGAAGGACAAGCCTGCGCAGCTGGGAAGGGTAGGGGTTGGGCTGGGAGAGTAGGGGTAGGGTGAGAAAGCACCCATGTTGCTGTGGGGTTTGAATCTCCCCACCTGGGTTGCTGACTGTGTGACCTTGGACCAGGAACTTTGCAGCTCTCCCAGCCTCAGTTTCCCCCGCTGTGAAAAGGGTGTGATACTTCTCTGGGTGGTTGTGAAGACTCTGAGTTTATGGGAAAGAAATCCTAGAAACAGTCGCCGATGTCCCCCCCCTTCTCTACATGGTTTCCTCCTAAACCTCTGGAATTGACCTTCTTTACCCCCTACCCAAGCCACCTGCACAGCTAGTCTCCCGACACAGCCAGAGAGGTCTTCCCAGAATTCAACCCAATCCCAGTTCAGGACCTGCTGTGGCTCCCCAGTGCCCTCAGAACACTGATGCTGTGCTAAGGCCACAGGCCGACTAGGCACTGTGTGACCTAACCGCTGTTCCCCTCCACCCTCCTCGCTGTCTTTCTCAGCTCCCTCCTCTTTCCAACATTTCCCCACTCACTTCAGGTCCCTGCTAAAACATCAGGGCTCCAGGAATGCCTTCCCTGGTCTCCACAAACCAGGCCTGCTTCCCGCCCCCTACCGCGCCCTCCTGCTCTGTGCCCCTCCGTGCAGCTCCCACCACAGTAGCCGGAACATGTATTGGAATGTCACCTTCACACTAGCCTCTGAATCCTGCCACTTCTCCCCATCTCAGCTGCCCCACACACCCGCCCCCCGGCCCTGACCTGGCCCAGCCTACCCTCACCTACAGTCTGGACCGTTACAATCCCCTCACTGGGCTCCCGCCTCCGTCCTTGCCCCCCACAGGCAGTCAGAGGGACCCTGTTAAAGCTGAGGTCATACCACATCCCTCCGCTGCTCAGAACCCTCCATGGCTCCCATCTCCCTCTGAGCAAAAACTCAAGGTCTTAAAGTGGCCCACCCAATCTGCTCAACAGCTCCCGCCATCTCCCCAAGCTCACTTCCACTCCCCCACGGCTCACCCTGCTCCAGCCACCCTGTTCCCAGACAGCCAATGGGAACCGCCTCAAGGCCGCCGCACTTGCTGTTCCCTTGGTCTGGACACCCTTCCCCCAGATGCCCAAGGCTCCTCTCACCTCCTTCACGTTTCTGCCCAAATATCTCTCCTTATAGGGGCCTCCTTTGGGCACTCAATTTAAAAATCACTTTTTTTTTAAGGGGGCGCAGGGTCAAACAGAAAGGGAGAGGGACTCTCAGGCAGACTCCCTGCTGAGCCCAGAACCCCTTGTTGGGCTCTGGGCTCAATCTCACGACCCTGAGGTCGTGACCTGAGCCAAAATCAAGAGTCACAGGTTTAACCTACTGAGTCGCCAGGGTGCCCCCAAAACACAAAACACGCTCTAAACCACTCATCACCCCAGCCCCCCGCCAGCTCTATTTTCCTGCACAGCAACTAGCTGACATCAGCCATACTCTCCTGTCTTATTAACAGTCTGTCTCGGGGACTGGACTGGGACTTCCCAAGGGCTGGAAGGCGACTTATTCGCTACCAGAATGGGGCCTAAACTACTTGTTGGCACAGCCAGTGGATCATATGTGTTTATTTTGGAGAGGTAAGACGCTCACGAGTTTCAAAATCCAAAAAGTACAAAATGGAAGTGAGAAGTCACCTCTCTACCATGTTCTGGGGGCCCGTCCCGCCTCAGCCCTGCTCCCCCTGTGGGTCTGCACCTTTTCCAGTCTCCTGTGTTTCTTTCCAAAGATTGTGCACCAACAAAGAACATTGAGGCTTATATTTCATCCCTCTCCCCCGTGTATACCAATGGCACATACTTGGAGCCTGCACTGCATTTTTTTTTTTCTCCAGCTTCTGGAAGATCCTGCTGCTCAGCCCAGGAAGCACCATTTTTTTTCTTCCTAATTTATTTATTTTATCTTATTTTTTGGCTAGCAGCTGCATGGATGGTAACCACAGTGGACACGGCTTTTGTCACAATTATTATTTATTGAAGCAGCACGCCTGGGTGGTACGGGCGGTTAAGTGTCTGCCTTCTGCTGGGGTGATGATCCCGGGGTCCTAGGGGAGCCTGCTTCTCCCTCTGCTGCTCCCCCTGCTTGCGCTCTCACGCGCATTCTCTCTCAAATAAATAATAAATAAAATCTTAGAGACTTGGGCTCTGGGTCAGAGACTGGGTTAGAGACTTGCAGCAGCTCGGCGGTCAGGAGCTCAGATCCATCCCACAGACCCCGACTCCGGTCCCTGCCTGGCCACCGGTGCCCTTGCACGTTGCTGGCAGGAAGGCCGACCAGAGGAGCCACCTTGGAAAACGGTTTGCCAATTTCCTTGGAGGTTCAATATACACTTCCCATGAGACCCAGCAATTTCATTCCCCAGGTATTTACACAAGAGAAATAAAACCCTATGGTCATACAAAAACCTGTGCGCACATGTCTCCAGCAGCTCTATTCATAATCACCAATAACTGGAAACAACCCAGGTGTCCTTCAACTGGTGGGTAAGTAAGCAAACTGCGGTCCGCCCACGCAGCGGAACCCTGCGGGTCGCCGAGACTGGGCAAGTTACCCACGCACACGACCACGTGCGTGATCTCAGGTTCACGAAGCAGAGTCGAAGAAGCCAGGCTCGAAAAACAACGTTATTCCCTGTTATCAGACATTCGGAAAAAGGCCAGAGAATAGGGATAGAGAGCAGATCGCTGGGTGGTTGCCAGAAGTGGGGCAGGGAAAAGGTGGGACTACAGATGACCAGCATGCGGGGATTTGGGGGGGTGATGGAAATCATCTGCAAAGCCATCCTGGTGGTGGGTACGCAAAGGCATGCAGAGAGCAAGGCTGATAGAACAATCCACCAGAAAGAGTGAATTTTACTGCATGCCAATTTTTAAATAATTTTTTATTTGTCAGAGCAAAAGTGAGAGCAAGAGAGCACAAGCAGGGGGAGCAGCCAGAGGTAGAGGAAGAAGCAGGCTTCCTGCTGAGCAAGGAGCCAAGGGCATGCATGACTCAATCCCAGGACCCTGAGATCATGACCTGAGCCGAAGGCAGACGCTTAACCAACTGAGCCACCCAGGCATCCCCAATTTTTTAAAATAATTTTTTAAAGACCACATACTGTATAGATCGCATTCCTGTGACATTCTAGAAAAGCAAAACTAAAGAGATAAAACAAACAAACAAAAAAACAGATCAGTGGCTGCCAGAGACTGGAGATCTGGGGGGTGGGTGACTGCAAAGGAGCACAGGGAAGGTCTTGGGGTGACGGAAATGTTCTATATCTGGCTTGGGATATGATGAGAGGACTATCAACTTTTATCAAAACTCATCCAACATACACATTTAAAATGGGTGCGTTTTACTGTCTGTAAATGCTACTTCAATATAGTTGTTGTTGTTGTTGTTTTAAGTTGATTTTTGAAAGCTTATCTCCCTTGCCCTTCCCTGGCTGTGTGAGGTTAGGCAACGCCCCTAACCTCTCTGTGCCTCAAATGAAGGAGCGGGGAGGTGGAAGGGGGGAAGGGATCGAATTCAGGGTGGGTGTTGAGGTCTCAGATCTCACCTATGGGTACACAGGTACACGCAAGAAACATTTATAAATGAAACAGAAGGTCTTTGTGAGCCTTTAGGGCAGAACACAGACCTGAGCCGGTGACCAGGACCGGTTCCTGTGTCTCAGGAGGGCGGGTCCTGGACTGAGATCTGTCAGGTTTTACCTGGGTCCCTTTGAACCACTGGGCACTCCTTGGTTGACCTAGAAAAGCCAGTGGAGCCATCCATGTGTCCTAGAGGGACGGGATCAAGAGGTACAATTCAGAGCATTGTGAGAAAGCCTTTTTCAATAGGCAGATGGGACTGACATACCGGTTCCCTGAGCTCAGCTGCTTGGAGCTGTGTTTGTGGGTATACAAACCTATCCTCACAAGGGATATGGGGAGACATAGGGGAGACTGGGTTGCCCCCCAGACAGGGACGTGACATCCCAGCACAGTTAGGGCTCCAGTGGGAGAACCCAGGAAAGGCACCCCACCCAGCCTAGGGAGAGAAATCAGGGAGAGCTTCCTGGAGGAGAGGCTGCTGGAGTTGAGGCCCCGCTATGGAACCCCTACCATGTGCCCTGGTTCGGATCTCAGAGGAAGAGGCGTATTTTTGAGGCTGCCATGGAAAGGGTGTGTGTGGGCAGGAGGGTGGGGGGGGAGAGGCTGTTATTGAAAGCAGGGGTGTAGGTGGGGACAGAGGGGGAAATCGGGCGAGAGGAGTGGGGGAAGGTGGTGCCTGGTGCAGAGGGGCCCTCCGTGGCTGGAGCCTGAGGCCCAGGTGGGAGCAGCTTTGTCAGGAGCCATCCACAGGTGCGGGGGAGGACCAGCAAGGGGAGGCGGTGGGAACCGCCCCCATAAAGAATGAAAGCAAGTAAGACCTCGTCCTCAGGCCTCCCCCAGACCCTTCCCACCCTGAGTCAGGGGCCTTTGCCCCTGAAGCATCCTCATTTCTGAGACTTTAAGACAGCGCCCCTGACATTTGCCAAGAATGCATTTCTATCATTCTTTAGTTCCGACGCCTCTACGCCTCTCTTATCTGACCCTTCTCCTTTCTGAATCTCCATCAATCTTTGCTCCTCACCATCCACAACGGCAAGTTTCTCGGAGCCTTTGATCGTTTGAGTCTAGGATTCATTCATTCTCTTCGCAACTGTTTACTGAGCCTCTCTCCTGTTGTAGGGACTGAGGATACAGAAAAGAACAAAATGGGTAAGATTCCTGCCTTAAGGGAAACCACACTTACTGAGCTTGCCATGTGCCAGGCCCCATTCTAGCCAACCCTGTGGCTGAAGTAATCCTTCAGCCAACCCTGTGAGTGAGAGACCCCTATCACCCCCATGATGTGAATGAGGAAACCAGCCACAGTACTCTGGAATGCCTTGTTCCAGAAAGCCCGGGACTCCAGAATTCTTTACCCTTAAGATTTTAGGGTTCTAGATTTGTTTTTTTTTAAGACTTCGTCTATTTATTTGAAAGAGAGAGAGATCCTGAGCAGGGGGGGAAGGGTAGAGGGAGAAGCAGGCTCCCTGCTGAGTAGGGAGTTTGGTACAGGGCTCGATCCCAGGACCCCAGGGCCATGACCAGAGCCAAAGGCAGACGCTTAACCCACTGAGCCACCCGGGTGCCCGGGGTTCTCAAATTTTTTGTCGTGAAGATTCTGTTGCGCTTGGATTCAAGTAGACAATGGACACAGGAAAAGGTACTCAACCTTGTTATTGAGCCAGGAATTACAAATTAGAACCACCCTGAGATTCTTACACACACACACACACACACACACACACACGTAGGCATGCAGGGTGACTCATACTTTCAAAGTCTGGCCAGAGCGAGTGCTGGCAAGGAGAGAAGCCAAGTAGAACCCACAGCAGACATTGGAGATGGGAGTCAAAATTGGTGCAGTCAGGATGCCTGGGTGGTTTAGTTGGTTAAGCATCTGCCTTTGGCTCAGGTCATGGTCCCAGGGTCCTGGGTTCGAGTCCCCTGTGGGGGTGCATTGCTCAGCGGGAAGTCTGCTTCTGCCTCTGCCCCTCCCCCTGCTTGTGCATGCGTGCTCTCTCTCTCTCTCTCTCTCTGACAGATAAATAAATAAAATCTGTTTTTAAAAAATGGTGCAATCACAGGGGAAAACTGTCTGGCCATACCTTTCACCCCTGGACCTAGACCCATCACCAGCCCCATCCTATGACAACCCCGCTCTCGGGGAATGCAGTAAAAGGGGTGCTCACAGGCACCAGGAGAGCCATACAGCTTTGTCAAAAGAGCCACTCCCACGTCAAAATCATGCACGTGCCTGTCAAAAGGAGACCGCATTGACAAACTGGCACATCGTGCAAAAAAAATAATACACAGCCACGGCCACGAAGGCATTTCCACGGACACGGGCATATGCCCACAGTTCACAGGGATACAGCTGAGCACAAGAAGCCACCTGCACTGTAAGATCCCCTTATTAAAAACACAAGACTGTAGTGGTCACGGGCATATTCATAGGCAGCAAACGTATCAAAGAAAGCCATAAAACCATAAAAGAATTTATGGGTTGCTTTGAGGGGTGGGCAAGTGCTGTGATTTGGAAGAGGCATGAAGGGGCTTCTAAGGAAAGGGCAAAACCATTTCTGACCGCAGCGAACTGTTCCCTTTATAACGGGTTGTGAAATGGAACATTCTTCTTTTATGCAAAGCCCCCCCTTATATTTCATCATTTGAAAATACATATATTTTTTTTGAGAATACATATCTTTTTTAATCCCGCAATTGCCCATCTCTCTGGTCCTCAGAGGACTTTGTTCTCCAGGCGGCAGGGACACAAAATTCCTGAGCTGGGAGGCGAGAGGGCGCAGTGAGAAGCCACAAGAGGAGAACTGGGATGTGAAACACACAATACGATTTGATTTTCCCAGAAGTGAGCAAATGTACTGTGACAATGTATTACCGCAGGAGGCCAAAGTGACAAGTTCCGCGGTGGGTGATGTCCAAAGTAGACACCACAAGCCAACTGTCACCTCCCACCCAACCCCGGCAGTGCATGGCTGTAGGAGCCCCCGTTTATCCCATCCCTCGCCAGCCAGCCCAGAGCTAGGTGCCCTGCGGGTACAGCCACACCAGCGGCTGGTGCCAGCCCCACGCTTCTCAGATGAGCAAACAGCCTGCCCTGGGATGCGGGGCTGGGAGGCAGGGTGTGAAGGTTTCTTCCAGCTGGCTACCCCATTCCACTAAGTGGGTGCTGGAGACCCACACCCCTGGTCCTCACCCTCCCGGGAAGGTGTTGGAGGGTTGGGGAGTCCCCCACTGGGACAGATGATGGTTGGGGGGACAGGGAAGGTGAGTTTTTCGTGTCCCTGGCTCAAATGAGGAAGAGGCTGGCGTGACCTTGGCTTTCCCAGGAGCCCAGGGAACTTTTGCATCTGTATTTTTAGGCCCTGGTGGCCACAGGGGCGGTTGTGGCCTCACACCAGGGAGATGCCAACTTCCAGGAAAATGTCTGGCTTTTCAGGGAGGGTGCTGTCCCTTCCTCCGGGATGGGCTCCATGCTCTGCCCTGGGGAGTGGGATTGGAAAGGGGTGGGGGCTCCAAGTTCATTGGGGGAGGCTTGTCCCATCTCAGGGAGCGCATCTCAGGGAGCGCATCTCAGGGAGCGGCTAGGTTGGTGGGAGAGAGATACTTCCCCAATTCAAATCTCTGGAAGCAAAAACTAATCTGATGGAGGAGGCAGGCAACAGCTCCCTCCAGGGTAATTCATACCTCATATTTAATACTGGGGACAAGATTAATCTCACTCTCATAGTGCTCCTGGTACAATGACTGAGTCAAGCTGTGTAGCTTAGTGAGATGGTCTGATGGAGGAAGCAAGAACCAGACTCAGTCTCAGGGAACTTCAGTTTGGTGGTGGAGGCATGCCTACTATCTTCAGGAACCTCTGGTCTAGTCTAATATTTAGCTGAATGTCCCCTGGAAGGGGACAAAAAAGCTCCCCTCAATTGAGAACCACCGTCCCAGACAAATGAGGGAAACACGTGCCTCCTTATCTCCGGGGAACTCCCAGTCTCATGAGAGGCACCCCTCAGCCCCCCCACCCAGGGAGCGTTCTGGGTCTGATAGGAGAGGCATCACTCACTCTTCGAGATCCCTAATCCATACAGATGCCACACCCTCTTTGTCAGGAAGATCCTGGTCTGGTGGAGGAGAAAGAACACACCTCAAACACACCACAAACTCCCACATGGTTGGGGAGCGTTTCCCCACCTCACGGACCTCCCAGTCCAAAGGTAGAGGTCCTCCTCCCACCTTTGGGGAGCTCAAGCTTGATGAAAGAGGCAGCCTTGTTTCTTGTACATTTTTCCTCCCCTCTTGCCCACTGAATGAGGGTTCCCCCTCCCCCGCTCTGTGGTGTATCCTAGAATCAGGGAGCTTCTACAGGAGGACACCACAGTTTCCCAGCCCTGGGACTTCCCTGCATGGGTCAGCCCAGGATCAGGGACACCCCCTGGGGGTCAGACATGCCTGCCCTACAGCTCACCTACCACCACCCCTGGCTCAGACCCTCAGGGGGATCACAGGAATGACACCAACTGGCTCTTGAACTTCCTGTGTGCCAGCCTTCCCCGGGGCTTTCCACACCTGACCCCGCCGGTGCCCTACCCTGGGAAGGACGAGGTCCATCTCCGCCTTCCAGGCTGAGAGGGCATAGACTTGCCAGAGGCCACCTAGCCAGAAACCGGCTCCCGAAGGATAAGTGTGATGTTTGTGTGTCAGGTAAGTGTGCCAAAAGCTTCCCTGCTGACTCATGGGGAGCCTCTCGGCCATCACGTGACTCTTCTCCTGACTCGGGGTGGGGGGGAAACTGAGGCTCAGGGAGATCAACTCCTGCTGTGAAGCCACCCAGGCAGAGACAATACTCGCCCTCAGACTGCCTGATCCCCAGGGTCCATCTTCATGGATCCAGTCCTCCAGAAAGCGGAGGCTTAGAGGCAGGGGGGCATAAAGTTATGGAGGGCCATCCATGAGGAAGGGAAGGGGGGAGGCGGGATTGGGTAGAGGGGAAGGAATCATCAGGCCACCACGTCAGCCCAAGGGGAGCCCCTGCAGCAAAGACTGCCCATTGGAGGAACCCCACAGTAGGCAGAAATGGCCGGAACCCCCTACCTCGCCCTGCTCCCTCAATGGCCAGAGGCTGCCCAGGAGATGGTGTTCCTGACTGGCAAGCCGCGGCTGAACTTGAAGGAGCCAACTGTGGGAAGCTGCCCGGCAGCCATCTGCACGCCTAGCAGCCATGCCACAAGTCTTTCCTTAAAGGGGGATCCAAGCGGTGTGTCTTTGTGGCAGCCCCTCCCGCACCAGTATTGGTAATAACAATCACGGAAAAATGATGCCTTCTATTTACCAAGAACTTAGCTCCTTGCCAGCTTGAGCTGATGTGTCTGAACTCCTGCGACCCTCACAACTCTGAGGATTCACTGCTTTGCCCCACTTTATAGATAAGGAAACTGAGGTTCAGAGAGGGTAAATCACTTGCTCAGGGTCACACAGCTGGTAAGTGGCAGAGGTGGGATTCAAACCCAATTACACAGTGACCCCCCACTTGACAGATGAGGATGCTGAGACCCCACATGGCACTGTCTACCATCTGTCTGCCATCACCTCCCCGGGACCCCTCTGACCTTCCCCAACCACCCCCCTCCCCAACCCAGGGCGGATGCCAATAGCCGGGGATCTCTCCCACCGCATCACCTTTGTCTGATCAAGGCGGTGCATGGGGCAGAGGGCGTCTGGTCCCAAAGCCTGGGAGAGATGTTGCAATCCTCTGACTCAGCGTCGTGCGTGCAGACCCAGCAAGAGGGAGAAAGGGGAAGATTAAGTCTTGGCCAAGGCCCCAGATGAGCTGATCCTGCCTGGTGCCAGGGGTTCCAGAAGCTGCCAAGGCCCCAGGGTGGGGAGGAACCAGGAGGTATGGAGCATGCTGCAGGAAGTTGGCCTGCATTCCACCCCTTGGGGTGGCGTAGGGGCAGCCTCTGGGAGCAGAGCTGTGTCCGCAGACTCAAAGCCGTGCAGCCTGGGGCAGGGCCCTCCAGCTCCTGCCTCACGTCTGTTTTCCTCTGCCTGTAATTTTGCTTGCTCTCCCCAAACCTCTCTTAAATCAGAATCTATACCTTTCTGCTGCAATGTGACCTTCCCTCCATCAGCTCGATCGACCTCCTTCACTCCCTCCCTCCCTGTGCCTAGAGGCAGGAGAGGAGCCTGCAGACAGACCATAGTCCCGGCAAATCTCTGACCACAGCTTTGCCTTTTTGTGTCTGAGTTTCCCCTTCTACATCCTTCCCACCCAGGGAAGGGTCTGGAATTAGAGAGGAGAGGTCTCTAACCGGTCTCCAGGGGCCGGCTGCCCCTCCCAGGTCAGCAGGTGCAGCCATCAGGGTGCTGGGGACACAGAGATCTGGCAGAAAATCTCCATCCTCCCTCCACTCCAACGTCCCTTGCCGTATGACCCTAAGGCAGTGACTTCCCTCCTTGGTGTTTGCTTCTTTCTCTGTAAAATGGGGCTTTTTGTTGGATTTCCTCACAGAGACCACAAGAGGATTGAATGGGCCAGTTCCTAGTGGGAGCTCAGCCCAGAGTGAATGGGCCCATCTTGTCTCACCTCTGAATGGAGAGGGGTATAAAGAAGGGCAGGCAAAATGGAGACAAGAACAGACATCACACATTCCTTCATTCCTTCTGCACACCTGGTGTCAGTCAGCTCAGCAGCAATCCTGTGAAGCAGGAGCTCTTATTACCCCAACTATAAAGCCACCACGAAGGCACAGAGAGGGAAAGCCACCTATCCAAGGTCACACAGTGAACACATGGCAGAGCCGGGCCTCAAATGCATATCTCCAAGCCTAGCATGGGGAAATCCTGATTTCCTCAGTGAAATGGGTCCTGCTGTTGAGACTCTGTGATTAATAATAATAACAATCATCATTGTTCCTATGGCTATAATAAGACTGATATTAATAATTGCAGCCCCATGGCGTCCGGTCCTTCCTATGCATCAGACCCTGAGGGGTGGAAGCATCAGTTTCCTGATCCAGTCTGTTCTGTGAATGAGGAAGCTGAGGTTCCATGAGGTTCATTAAGCAAATGCATGGATTTGCTAATGAGGACAGAACACAGGACTTGCAGCCAAGCCTCAGCTGGGAGCAAAAACTGGGGCAGAAAAGGGCCCAGGAATTAAGCCCATGGGAACCCAGGATCTGACAAGTACCATCCTCCCCTCCAGAAAGCCCCCAAGAGCTAGGAAGCTGCCCCAGGACCATAGCCTTCCAGCTGGGCCTTGAACAGGTACAGCCTTGGTCCTTCCTTCCCCAGAAGGATGTGGGGTGGTTGGGAGGAGAAAGGAAGAAGCAGTAGGAAGCTGGGAAAGATTGGGACAGATGCAAAGGGCGGCCTGAATGAGGGAAAGTGGTTAGACACGCTGTAGGATTTCCGAGCTCCCTCTGGGAAGCTTCTGGGACTCGTCCAGGGGCTGCCCCTGCCAGCAGGGGGCCTCCAGAGCTCAAGCCCAGAGAGGGGAGACCCTAGTTCTCCCCGCCTGGGGCACAGGGAGCCAGGGGGGAAAGGAGGGGGCAGCCATCCTGGTTCCGCATCCTCCATTCCCGACACTGGAGGGAGGCGGTTGTGGGAGCTGGGACTTTCCTGAGCCATAGAAGATTCTGGGAAATTAGACAGCTGCAGGGCGGAGCTGACGCCAGGCCTCCCTTCTGTTCCCTTCCCTCAGTCCCTGCTTGGTCCCAAGCTCGCCTCTCTTCCCTCTGCCCCCAGAGAGGCTCCTTCTTCAAAATGCTCCTCCTCCCTCAGACCATGCTTTCCATCCTCAAGTCTTCACGCTCAAGTCTCCTCTTCCCTCAGAACACCCCACCCCCAACACACACACACCATTACCAACTCTCTCCTCCTCCCTCAGAGCTGCTCTGCTCACTTGATCCTCCTTACACTTTCTCAGACAGTGCTCCCTCCTCCAGACCTCCTTCTCCTCTCTCAGACCCTCCACCTCTCCCTCAGCCCTTCACTTCCTCCTTCAGACCTTTTCTCTCCCCCTTCTCCCCCTCCCTTAGACCATTTACTTCTCTCAGACCTGTCTTCTCCTTGAAGCCTCCTCCCTCAGACTTTTATCCCTCATCCATCCTCAGTCTAAGAACGCCCAGCACTCTCTCTCTCAGCCCTTCCAGCCCCTCTCTGGGCCAAGTGCAGAAACCACCCCCACCAGTCCTGCCTAGGCCCAAAGCCACTGCTCTACCTGCTACAGGGAGACAGGGAGTAGGAGGAAGTTGGGTGTCCTTCCAACCCTACCGTTTAGGGTCACCACCTTGACAAGCCCCACCCCTCTGAGGCTCAGCTTCCCCTTTTGTGCACTGGGGCCCGTGCTCCATACAGGACCTGTCTGCCATCTGAGAGTCCCCACTGGCGGGGTCTGAGTAGATGAGAACAGCAGCCCCGAAACTGTCCAACCTAATTCCTTCACTTGAAGCGACCCCAACATGGGGAGGCAGGGGATGACATTGGCCCCATTTGCCAGAAGACCAAACTGAGTCTCGAGACAAAGGACTCATCTGAGTTCCCACAGGGAGCAAGAGGTGGAGGTGGGATTTGGGTTCAGGCCTTGCCCCCAGATGTTTCCCCATTACAGGGGCTAAGGAGAATGGGGGCGGGGTACCCAGAAAGAGGCAGAAAGGAGAGACGGGGGAAGGGGTGAGGCCTCTCTCTGGCAACAGCTCACATCCCTGGTTAAAGATCCACCGGGGTGGCGCTGGAGTCCTGGGCAAAGTCCTTTCCTGGGGACCGGGGCCCCACACTGACTTTCAGGGTCCCAGAGAGATGCTGCTAGGGAGACAGAGACAGAGAGATTGGGAGACAAAAAGAGCTAGGGGGCGGGGCCGGAGATGGGGAGAGAGAGGCTAGGGATGGATGGAGGGACAGAGTTGCAGAGACAGGGGGAGACACAAAGAGAACCAGGGGGACCTGCATGCCTCCTGGACAGATCCGGGGTGCAGCCCCCATTCCTCTGCTCCCCCCTCCCCACGTCCCCAAAGCCTCCCCCTTGGCCTCCCGTAACTCATTGACCCGGACGCAACCTCAGCGACGGCCCCGCCTCAAGGGAAATCCGGGAAAGCCCCGCGCCGCTAGGGTCCCGCCCCGGGGCGGAGAGAAGGGTGGTAGGGGCGGGGACCCGGCAAAGGCCCGCCTCTGCCCCTCCCCGCCCACCAGCTCCAGCCTGCCTCTGAGTCATGCCCCCAACCCGCCGGGCCTGTTCCCCACCCACCAACCCCACCCGGAGGGGAAGGGAATAGGGGAGAAGGGGTAGGCAGACAGCCATCCCCACCCCTACCCCCACCCCGGCCCGGGCTGTGGTCGCCCTGACTCTGGTCTTGTGTCTCCGCTTCTCTTGTTATCTCTCTGTCTCTCTTTCCCGTCGTCTCTCACGATCTCTTCGCCCAGAAGCTCGGGCTGGGTGTAGGGATCCCTCAGAGGGAGGCACATTCAGTGTTTCTCTGTGCACTTCCCCACCGTACCCCACCCCCAGCGAAGTTCAGATCCACCGTGGGGACACCTGGAGGAGGCAGAGATGGCGAGAGGGCAGGCAGAGGGACAGCGCCCGACCTGGGTGCGTCTTTTCTCCTCCCGCAAAGGAGGAAACGGCTCAGCGAAGGGAAGTGCCTGGTCAAGGTCACCCGGCGAGGAAGTGGGAGTCGGGACTCGAACCCGCGCCCTCGTGAGCCCAGGGCCTCCTGGAATCCCACCCTAGGGGAGAGGCTGAGGGCAGACAGCCACCCGAGAGACAGAGAGATAGTGAGAGACACAGAGACAAGAGAGACAGAGGCAGGGAGACCAGAGAGAGACACAGAGACAGAGATGCAGGGAGAGGGAGACAGACCCAGGAAGACACCCGTCCAAACGGGAGAGTCAGAGACAGAGTCACAGACTCAGAGGCACAGACAGGGAGGCAAATAGCCAGAAACACCGAAACGCAGAGGCAGCGACTGAGAGGCCCGCAGCCGCAGGGGTGGGGACCCCCAGCGCCTGACCCCGCCTCCCGTCCCCCACACCCCCGCCCTCCGCCGGGGCCCAGCCGCCGGGGGCGCCGCGGGGTCGGGAGGGGGCGGGCGCGGGGCGCGGCGCAGGCGGGACGCTCGGGGAGCAGCGCGGCGAGGCGACGGGAGCGGCGGCGGGTCCAGGAAACCCCTGGGGCGGACGGGTGGCCCCGGGGGGGCCGGGGGCGGGGAGGCGGGCGACCGGCACCGCCCCGGCCGACAAAAGTCCCTTCAGTTCAGCCGGCGGCAGGGGAAGTCCCGGCGCCCGGCGCAGCCACCCTCCCGTGCCGCCGAGCCGAGCCGCGCTCCGGCCGCCCGCTCGGCCGCCGTCTCCGGCGGCCCCATGCCCCGATGCCCCGCGGGGGCCATGGACGAGGGGCCCGTGGACCTGCGCACCCGGCCCAAGGCCGCCGGGCCCCCCGGCGCCGCGCTGCCGCTCCGCAAGCGCCCGCTGCGTGCACCCTCCCCGGAACCCGCCGCCCCCCGCGGTGCCGCGGGCCCCGTGGTCCCCCCGGATCCCCTAGGCGGCGGCTCCGACTCCCCGGCGGTCCCCGCGGCCCCCCACGGACTGGCCCGGCCAGAGGCGCTTTACTACCAGGGTGAGTGGCTCCCAAGGATCCTGGCCAGGTGGGGGTCAGACAGACAGGGCATAGGGTCACCAGAGCCAGGGAACAGAGTTCAGGTCGCAAATACAGGGGCTCCCAGGGAGCCGAGAAGCTGGGGGACAGAATCCCAAGGACACAGATAGGGGATTCCTGAGGAGCTGGGAGGGGGCAGAGCCTGAGGTCCCAGGGACACAGTTATGGGAACATCCGGGAGCAGTGCCTTGGGACACAGATATGGGGGTTCCAGGACGCTGGGTGCCAGGGGACCCTGAGGGACAGAGCCCAAAGTCTGAGAGCCACAGATATGCAGACCCAGGGGACAGTGCCTAGCAGTACAGATATGAAAGTCTCCAGAAGTCTAGAGGGCAGAGCCTGTAGTCCCAAGAACACAGAGTTATAAGCTTTTTAGAATCCAGATATCTAGGATTATGAGGACTCAGTGCTTGGCAGTCGTGCCCAAGAAATCCGTGTTCTTGGCATCCAGATATGCGGAGTTAGGGAAACAGCGACTCGGGTTCTAAGAGGACATACTAGGGATGTCAGCCAGCAGATCAGAATCTCAGGAACCATGATATCAGGGAACGTGGGAATCAGGAGAACAGAGCTGGAGTTTTAAGCACCCCAGTATCTGGGATCACAAGGATCCAAGGAAACTGACCCAGGCATTGAGGGTCCTGAGGATCCAGCAGGACAGAGATCTGGGGTTCTGGGCACCCAGTTATGTATGGTCATAACACAGGCTCAAGGTGTCATTTGAAGTCAGGAAGTCAGGTGGTCACAAAGTCAAGGCTTGGAGTTGGAGGGTTCTAGGAACCAGGAACAGGATGGGGGAATTCTGGACTGAAGGATTTAGGGCCAGGATGAAAAATTCGGGGGTGTTCAGGCAAAAGGCTGCAGGGCACCAAGGCCTGGTACTGGAGATACGAGGATCTGCAAACTTGGCGGTGCACAGATGGGGGCCCTCAAGAATCAGGAGATGATAGAAGGCCAAGCACCATTCTCCCCATTCTGTCTCAAGGAAGGGGGATCCCCTTCCACAGCTGTGCCCACATCACCCACCCCGGAGTGACCCCAAAGCTGCAGAGAGCCCACACCTAGTGCTTCCAGATTTTGGCCCAGTGCCTGCACCTTCCACCCCATCAGAGTACAGCAGTTAGAAAGCCTCAGGGTGTGCATCAGGAAGCCTGCCACTGCCCCCTTCCCTTTCCCATTCCCTGGATGAGAACCCTGGCCTCAGTTTTCCCCATCTGTGTGATGGGTGGAAATGACTTTGACTGCTGCCATGGTGTCTGGCATCTGACTCCACTCCTCTCTCCTTCTGACCCACCCTTCTCCCCAGCTGTCTACACAGTCACCCCACACCCTACACCCAGTGCTTCAGCCATTCCTAACCTCCTTCAGTCACAAACTTACTCAGCAAACAAGCCCTGGGTCCCCCTGATGGGTGATGATGGGGTTCAGGCCTGTCCTTAAGGGATTCTGCCTAGTAGGGCACGGGGAGTCAGACTAGTGAAGAGACAAGTGACAAAGACAGTGACCAGGGCTCAGGGGGAGATAGTGAAGTGGGGAAGCCACCTGAGCCCAGAAGGATGTGGAAGACCAGTCTGTCTTGGACATTTGGGGCCTAGTATGAAATGAAAAGGGGACCTAGAAAAAGGGGCAGGTGACATAGCGGGTGCGAAGGCCTGGATGTAGGGGTGGGTTGGGGGTCTGTGGGCAGGGCCTCACCCATGTCCTTTCTCTGTCCAGGACCTTTACTGCCCATATACCCCACCCCGACTATGGGCTCACTCTTTCCTCTCCTGAACCTGCCTACACCCCTGTACCCCATGGTATGCTCCATGGAACACCCCTTATCCGCTGACATCGCTGTGGCCACCCATGCAGATGAGGACGGAGACACGTGAGTAAAGCACCCCCCATAAATGGGGGAGCCGGCCCTCCTCCCACCTCACCCACCACAACACAGGGACATTTAGAGTCCCGTCTCCACTGCTGGCTGTGACTTGGAGCGAGGTCCCCGCCCCTGCTCTGTGCCTCAGTTTCCTCTTTTGGAAAATGGGCCCTCTGAGAGCCCTTACCACCCAGGACTGTTTCTGAAGCAGGGAGCTTCAAAATGTTTATCAGAATCAGTTGGTAGAGCATACAAGCTCTTGATCTTGGGGTCGTGAGTTCAAGCTCCACGTTGGGTATAGGGATCGCTTTAAAAAAATAAAATAATAAAATATACCCAATGATACCCAAAAGTTATTTTTAAAGAAATCCAGACATGCAAAAGATCTTAAGCAATTGATTTGTTACGTGAATTACGCATGTTAAGCTCTTAGCACTGAGCCTGCTAAGTTATGAGTGCTCAATAAGTATTACTTAATACGGTTGTCATCATTACTTTACATTATACCCAGCACACGTCCACACATAGAAGCTTGAAATGAAAATTGCCCAGAACAAGAGTCACCTTCCTAGATGGAATCTACTCTGTATTTTCTCTTCTAGTCTGTTCCACTGTTTCATGGTCATAGAGGTCAGTCAATTAAGTAGACGGTCCCTGTAAACTGATTTCACAAATGCCATAGATCACCTGCAGTTGGAAGAAGGTGCCCTTGAGGCTGCTGAGAACCCCTGCAGGGGAAGGGTCTGCTCTGTGCCTGGCACACAGTAAGCGCTCCACACCCTTGACCGTGCCCATTATTATTTTATCCACCCAGGTTTGAATTCCAGCTGGCCGCTTTCTCGCCCCTCTCTGCCAGAGTCCCCGCCCCCCGCCCCCGCCCCTAAAAACAAGAACCATCAGCGTGTGAAAGTGTGTGAGGCAGACAAGGAATGGCTTCTATAAAACGCCTATCTGGGAATTGGTAGGGATGGAAAGGACAAGCTCACTGCTGCAGAAAGTAGGGGGCGGCGGGGGGCGGGGTGGGTCCTCCATCACTGGCCAACTTGGTGACTTCACATCCCGGAGCCTCAGCGCCCCTTTCTGGAAATCGGGGCTCATACCGGACCTATCAAAATTAGGATTCAGTGCAACGATGTACAGGCGCAGAGAACATAGAACGGCCGGGCACACAGTAGGTCCTCCATACGGGGGATTGGTGGTGGGGGGAGGGGTTGTTCTCCCAGAGCTCCCCAGGTGCTTCTGGGCCATTCTGTGGGTCTAAGCAGGAGAAAGTGTCTGAGCTATCTAAAAGGCTGAATAAAACTAGTTCCTCCCACTCTGGGTACCTCTGGGGTCAGCGAAATAGATTTTGTATCTGCGAAAAAAATCGGGGATGATTTGTTTGCAGCCTGTGAACGCGGGGCGCAGAAGGCGACCTTGGCACACCAGTCTCAAATCCTGCGCCCCACCCGCCCTCCCCCTCCCCCTCCCCCTCCCCCCCCTTCCCTCCAAAGCAAACACTTCAGCCTCAGCTGCCTGTTGGGGGAAATCCCTTCCCGCAGAACTTGACCGCAGCCCAGCTGCTCTGCCTCCCCCACGTCAGCAGCCGTCACTCACTCGCAGCCTCCCCCTCCCGGCGTTCAGTCTAACCTTAACCCCTTCCGCTGGGGCCAAGACTTTACCGGAATGGACAGCTGGCTAGCCTGGGAGTGGGGGAGGGGGGGCATGCTAAGTCTGGGTCCTCAAAGCAGCAAAGCTTAGTTGGGAGCCTGGATTTCTAGGGACTCAAGAGAGCAAGAATCTCGGGGCATCTGGACCCTCAAGAGGTCCGGGTACTGTATTCGGTACAGCACCGGGAAGCTGGAGATCTGGGTCTCCCTCCAAGAGAGAGGGGAGGTGTTCCGAGTCCCAGAGAGCAGAGGTCGGGGTATTCCTTGACCCCTGGGGAAGTTAAGGAACAGGGTACAGAACAGCTTGGGGGTTTGTAACTCACAGGGACTGGGGAAGTTGGTATCCGCCAAGAGTTGGGGCACCGTATAACCGGACCCTAAGAGATCTCAGGGGTGGATGCCAGGGTATGGGGGATAAGGAACCAGCTGGATTCTGAGCCCTGAAGGGTGAAGTTCCAGAGGGGCCCCAAGCTGGAAAACTTGGGGTTCTTCCCCCCCGGGGAAGCTTGGGTCGCTTTGACTGGCCTCCCTCCTCCACCCCACGCGAGGATGGAAGTGGGGGTGCCGGGGGTGGCCGGGGTAGATCCCCGGCGGGAGGCTTCCCTCCCCCGGGAGCAGGAAGCGGAGCCCCGCCCAGCAGACCTGTTACTGGAAGTCGGAGGGCTGGGCCGCCCCTCCCGTCCCCACTTCCTCCAGCCCCGCCCCACCCCCTGCAGCCCGCGCGTTTATGGGAACTCAGGCCTGGACGGTTTCTCTGAAATCATTCGCTCTCTCTGCCCTCACTTAACCCCGCTCGCACCAAGAGGGACCTAGGCCGGGCTTCCTGGGAGATGGAGGGAGGGAAGGGAGCCGTTCTCCGGGCCCCTCCCGACCCTCACCCCGTCCCCCGGCCCAGGTCCGGCCCCTCCCCCAACATTTTCCTTTTAAATTTGGCTTTCACGGATCAGGATCTCCAGGTTCCCCATTTCACCCGCAGAGCCCTCTGTGGGCGATGCCGTCTGGGGGAGAAAAGCGGAGGGCCACGTGACTTTGCTCTGGCTCTCCCACAGCTAGAGAGGGCTGCAGGCCAGTCTGCACCCCGCCCTGCTGAACCCCCTCAAAGCCTCCAGGGGAGCGGGGTTGGGTTGAGGCTGCTGCAGGATCTCTCCACCGCCACCAAAGCACTTAGGGAGCTGGTTTACCGTGCGGAATTCTGGAAGCACGTTCCTCGGTGGGGAGGACCGCTGTTCACCTGCTTTACTTAGCAAGACTCTGGTTAGGAAGCAGTAGTGGTGGGTGAGAAAGTCGTTGCTCTAGTAAATAGAGAACGTCGTGCAGGAGAACGTTGTGCAGCCCATGTGTATGCAGTCACCCCTGTAAGCTCAGTGTTCATGTGCCCCTTCCCCCACCCCCAAACACACAAACACGCACACAGTCATCACAGACTTCCCTGGCACTTCCAGGTTGGCAGCTGTGGGCAGGAGCCCAGAGTGTATTGGGAAACTTCTCCAGATCAAGGCTGGTGGGGAGGAAGCAGGGTTAGGCAGAAATCAGACTGCTGGGGGTCGCAGCAGGGCCTTAGCTGACTCCCCCGCCCAGGGAATGCGGCAGCTGTAGTGGCATTTAGAGATGGGGCCAAAAAGCTAGGCCCTCCGTGCCAGCACTGACCAGCCACTGGATGCCATAAGATGGCAGCTGTCCCCCACTCATGACCCGGACAAGCAGTGATTTTCAGCGGAGGGTAATTTCCAGAGAGAGCTGAGAGCCCACAAGCTTCCCAGAAGCTGGCAGAGTGAGTCCTTCAGTCCGGAAGGAGGGGGGAGGATCTGGGTCGTGCAGTCCCGGGTGTCCAGAGCAGTGACCCCGTCCCAGGATATCCCACCTCCCCTTTGGGCAAAAATCCCTCCAAATAAGTGAATGCTCAGGGGTTGGAGGCTGAGCGTTGCAATCCCAGCTGCTGGAGAGAACATCGCACTCGGGGGAGAAGGGGGGAGCATGCTCCCCAGCTTCAAGGATGGCCAGGGATCACTGCAATGGATTCATTCATTCAGGGCATACTTGTGGGGCACCTACTCAGCCCCAGCTGTGCTCCTAGGCACCGCGCAGGGACCCAAGCAGACAAAACGCCCAGCCCTGGGTGGCACTGGCATTCTAGAAGGGGAGATTCAGACAGGAAACAAGTAGTAAAACTGTACAATGTCAGGTGATGATGTGGAGGAAAATTAAGCAGGGGAGCAGTGGGAAGGGGAGTGAGCCGTGGCTACACCATTTCATTTCATTTCATTTCATTTGGACAGAGGCCCAAATGAGGAGAGCAGGTTGTGCAGAGGATGGGGCGCGGGTAGGGGCGGGGGTGGGGGTGGGAGTAACTCTTCCAGGCAGAGGAACAGCCAGTGGAAAGGCTCTAGGAGGCAAGCAGGTGTGCTTGTTCTGTTTGAGGCACAGCAAGGAAGCCAAGAAGGGTGAAGGGAGCAGATGGAGAAGCCAAATAGATTGAAAAGGGGGAGGCAGGATCACAGAGGGCTGGTTCGGCCTTGATGCCGAGGGTTCTGAGCAGGGGAGGAACTTGACCTGATTGAGGTTGCGGAAGGGTCTCTCTGGCTGCTAGGTGGGCGACAAGACAGTGGGGCAGAGGTGGGAGGCAGCAGGGAGGCCGGTGAGGAGGGAACAGTCCAGGAGGGAGGGCGATGGTGGCTGAATGGGGAAAAAGGGCGTGAGGCTTCAGAAGAGTGGTTGGATTCTGTATCCACTCCAAAGTAGCCGGCACGTATTGGACTTAGCAAAGTGTGTGGCCGTGAGAGGTGACCAGCCCCTTACGCCTGTGATTTCCCCACCCCAGGCCACTCCACATCGCCGTGGTCCAGGGCAACCTGGCAGCTGTGCACCGCCTGGTCAGCCTCTTCCAGCATGGGGGCCGGGAGCTGGATATCTACAACAACCTGCGGCAGGTGAGCCTGGGGGCCTGGGTCTGATGGAAGAGAGGCTTGAGGGTCTGGATTCCTGAGTCCTTGGAGCTGGGGGTGGTGGGGTGCTGACTCTTGAATCTGATGGAGGACTGACTCCAGATTTCTGGTCCCCTGAGTAAAACTGGAGCTGGGGGGGGCAGTCAGGACTGGGACACAGGGCAAGGCCCAGGTCCCTCACAGTCTCTGTGCCCCCCAGACACCGCTACACCTGGCTGTGATCACCACATTGCCATCTGTGGTCCGGCTGCTAGTGGTGGCTGGTGCCAGCCCAATGGCACTGGACCGCCATGGCCAGACGGCGGCCCACCTGGCGTGTGAGCACCGCAGCCCGACCTGCTTGCGGGCCCTGCTGGATAGCGCAGCCCCGGGCACCGTGGATCTGGAGGCCCGCAATTACGATGGTGAGCATCTACCCCGGTGCTGGTTGGGGCTGTCTGGCAAGACTTGAGGTCCAGCCCCAGACCCAGGTTAACTGAGTCTTCCTGTACCGCAGGGCTCACGGCCCTGCACGTGGCCGTGAACATGGAGTGCCCCGAAGCCGTTCTGCTCTTGCTGGAGCGGGGTGCGGACATCGATGCGGTGGTGAGCCAAGGGGGTGGGGCCGAGAGGAGCTGGGGAGCGGGGCGGGGCCCCCAAGGGGGCGGGCCTTACGTGGAGACCGTGCGAGGGTGGGGGCTTCCAGTGTCTGACCCGATTGGGATGCTGGACCTAGCAGCTGGGATATTGGCGGGCTGATTGGGCAGAGCTTAGAAAGGCTCAAAGACCTTCCCTCCCTTCTGCAGGACATTAAAAGCGGCCGCTCCCCACTCATCCACGCAGTGGAAAACAACAGCCTTAGTATGGTGCAGCTGCTGCTGCAGGTGGGTCCAGCCCCTGCCCCTGGCCTCTCGCCCACCCTTTCCTCCAGCACTGGCCCAGCAGTCGCCCCTGTCCCTGACACCGACCCTGCCTTCCTGCTCTGGCTCCCGCTCTTGCTACACTTCCAGATCTGCCCCTTCCTTCTAGGCCTCGTTATGTCAGCCCTGTGCTTCATCACGCACCCCCTCTTGTCCGGGACCTTCTCCCTTCCTCCCCCCCCCCCGCCCCCAAAATGACCCGGGCCGGCGCAACGCCTGCCTTGCGCACCCTGCCTTCCCGCTTTGGCCCTTTCCACGTGCTGTCCTTCCGCCCGGCCTAGACTCTGGACCTTTCCTCTCTCTGACTCCGCCCCTACCTCGGCGGGCCCGGGCCGCGGGCGGGTCCGCGGGTGTCTGGCCCGCGTTGATCACCTGCCTGCTCAGTCCCGCTCTGGCCCGCCTTGGGTTCTGGCTTTCATCCTTCTGTCACCCATCCCGGATCTAGTTCCGCTCAGGTCCTTGCCTCCCTCCGCGGACCCCACCCTCGGTCCCCCGCCCTTCGCTCCGACCTCATCCCGGCCCCGCCCCTCCTCTGGCCCCGCCCCATCCGCCGCCCCTCCCGCCGGGCGGTGGGGGTCCTGACCCGCCCCTCCCGCCCCGCAGCACGGCGCCAACGTGAACGCTCAGATGTACTCGGGCAGCTCGGCGCTGCACTCGGCGTCCGGCCGCGGGCTCCTCCCGCTCGTGCGCACGCTGGTCCGCAGCGGCGCCGACAGTGGCCTCAAGAACTGCCACAACGACACGCCGCTTATGGTGGCACGCAGCCGCCGGGTGAGTGTGCGCGCTGGGGGGAGGGGGGGCCTTGCCCGAGGCCACCCCGCGTGATTGACATCCCGGTGCGCGCGGGGGAGGGGGCGGCCTGTGGGTCCCAGCAAGCTCTGACACCGGACACGGAGACACGAGCCTACTCCGTGCACGAAGAGAACGGAGAGAGCGAGAGCAGTGTGGGCTGGAGGAACCTGGTGCTGACCCCCATTTTCCATCCTTCTACAGGTCATCGACATCCTGAGGGGGAAGGCGACCCGGCCTGCTCCGGCATCACAGCCAGAGCCCTCGCCAGAGCGCAGTGCCACCACCTCCCCTGAGAGCAGCAGCCTCCTCAGCTCTAACGGTGAGAACCTAGCTCCGGGCCACCAACTGCCAGGCCCTCCTCCCCCAGAGCCCTCCAGGCCCCTGTGCCCTCCCCCAGGTCCCCAGAGCGCCTGCCCCATGGGTCTGGGTCCTGTGGCTCATGACTCCCAACCCTCTCTTCTTCCCACAGGTCTCCTTTCTGCGTCACCCTCCTCGTCACCCTCCCAGTCTCCCCCCAAGGACCCACCTGGATTCCCCATGGCTCCCCCCAGTTTCTTCCTTCCTCCCTCATCTCCGCCTGGCTTCCTGCCCTTCGCTGGGGTCCTCCGAGCCCCCGGCCGGCCGGTGCCCCCCTCCCCAGCTCCAGGAGGCAGCTGAGAGGGATGGGGGGGGCAGATCTCAGACTCATGCGGGGGGTACCTCCCTGCCCTGTGGGGCCAACCCTCCTAGAAACTGTGAAGACCTCACTCTGCCTCCCCCCCCTCCAGGACCAGGATTTGCACAGAGGCACAAGCATCTACCCATAAGCCCCCTCTTCTGAGCAGATATTCTCCCGCCATGTGGCCCGCCCGGGACTCTTACCCCTGTTATTCTCAGGCACCAGTCCCCTGTCTGGAATTCCACCCAGATTCCTTCTCCTCCCCCAGAGCTGGTTTGGAACCAGGGAATAGTCATTCCTCTTGGGCCTCCCCCCCACTCCGCCAAGATGGATGAGTGGGGGAGATGGGCTGTAGCCAGGCACTGATAACAATGTAAATTATTAGGCATTTTGGTTGGATTTCTTTTGTAATAAACTATTTTTGTACCATACCCTGGCTGGCCTGGGCCTCTTTCATGGGGAGGCCTGGAGGAAGTGTGTTTGTGTGTGCACACAGCTGGGCTGGGCATCCTCTCCAGCTGCCTCCGGGACTGACCTTGTGAGTCTCCCACTGAGGATGATGCGTGTGGGTGACTCTGGGACTTGTAGTGTGTTCCTTGTGTCATGTCACTGTGCTATCATTTGTGGGGATGACACACTGTGAGATCTTTCCAGGGGACCCTTTTGGATTCCATAGAGACGCTGGCCGTCTGCATGCCTGTGTGTATGTGTGTGTTTCTGAGGTTGGTGGGTCCCTGTGGTGTCATAGCTGTCACGTGACCTTGTGCTCAGCAGTGGGGTGAGCGTTCCCAGGGCTGAGACCTATGGTCATCCTGTGAGAGTGGTATGCGACGGCCTCGCTTGGCAGGCCACGTTTTGTATGTCAGAGCCCCCCTGACATACGAGGTTTGGGTTTTGACTCTGTGGGTGTGTCACTTCGAGGTCACTCAGGGTTTGCCTTCATCTCCTGTCACCCCTGTCCCAAAGCACCCCATTTAGCAGCTTAAAACAACTGATAGATTCCCTTAGAGTTCTAGAGGTCAGAAGTCCAAAATCCGTTTCACTGGCCCAATGTCAAGGTGTCAGCAGGGCTGGTCCTTCCAGAAACTCTAGGGAAAGATCTGTCCCCTTTCTTTTTCCAGCCTCTAGAGGTGCTTGCCTGCCTTGTCTCATGGTCCCTGCTATCACTTGGCTTCTTGCTTCCATCTGCATTTCTTCTTCAGTTTTTTTTTTTTTTTTAAGATTTTATTTATTTATTTGACAGAGCGAGATCACAAGTAGGCAGAGAGGCAGGCAGAGAGAGAGGAGGAAGCAGTCTCCCCGCAGAGCAGAGAGCCGGATACAGGACTCGATCCCAAGACCCTGAGATCATGACCTGAGCCGAAGGCACCCCAGTTTGTTTGTTTTTTAAGATTTTATTTATTTGACAGAGATCACAAGTAGGCAGAGAGGCAAGCAGAGAGAGAGAGGAGGAAATAGGCTCCCCACTGAGCAGAGCCCGATGCGGAGCTCGATCCCAGGACCCTGGGATCACGACCTGAGCCGAAGGCAGAGGCTTTAACCCACTTAGCCACCCAGGTGCCCTCTTCTTCGGTTTTTTAAAGATTTTATTTATTTGACAGAGAGAGCACATGGGAGGAGGGGCGGAGGGAGGGAGAGAATCTCAAGCGGACTCTGTGCTGAGCACAGAGCCAGACAGATGCGGGCCTCAGTCTCACGACCCTGGGATCGTGACCTGAACCAAATTCAAGAATCAGATGCTCAACCTCATGAAACACCCAGGTGCCCCGCTACTCCATTCCTACCCATTACCCTGCGATTATACTGGACCCGCCCAAAGAATCCAAGTTTCTTTCCTCATCTCAAGAGCTTAATTTCATCATGTGCAAAGGCCCTTTTGCCATTTAAAGTCACTTCCACAGATCGCAGGGATTCGAACATTGGTGTTGCCAAGAGCCTTTATTCAGCCCACCCCAGGCTTCAATATGAGAAGCAACATTACTAGGAGATGGGTATAGGGTAAGAGACTTGCTACGGGATCTGAGCATTGGGGAAGGAAGATGAATGGATGGTGGGGGAGACCAAGGACAAGCTGGAAACCCCAAGGAAGGACTCGAACCCACGTTGGTCCCCACTGCTCCCAATCTTGATGAAAAGGGTGTCCTGTGGGAGAAGCTGGCAATGCTGGTCCCATTCTATTGGTGAGTGCTTCTGAGTGATGGTGACTGTCTTTCTTCTTTTTTTTCTTTTGATTGGGGGCCTCACTGAACCTCTGGCTCTTCATCTATCTTGGCCACTGTGACATGTCTGCTGCCATCACTCCATGACGCATTGTATCTTTGGGGCCAGTCGCCTTAATGTCTTCCTGGGATACAATGTTGGGTCCCCCCGACTTAGCTGGCTATATGTCTTGGGGTGTGTTTGTGACCATGTGCCGCTGTTTCTGAACCCACTTCTGGGCCACAGCATCCCCGCCAGGGCCTGACCTTAGAGGGTCCATTGGTTTCCTAAGGGCTGCTGTCAAAAATGGCCACAACCCAGGGGGCGTAAAACAACGGGAAGTTATCTCTTGTAGTTCTAGAGGCCAGGGGTCTGAAATCAAGTGGTCAGCAGGGCAGTGCTCTCTCCAAAGCCCCCCCGCCCCTTCCAGCGGCTCCTGGCCCCGGCGCTGCGGGGCTGTGACTGCCTCCCTTGGCTCCCTGCCTCCGTCTTCTCGTGGCCTCTCCTCTGGTTGTCTGTGTCTCCTCTTCCATCTCCTGGAAGGACACATGTCAGTGGATTTAGGGCCCCCCTAGATAATCCAAGATGATATCATCTCGAGATCCTTCCCTTAACTGCACCTGCAAACACCTTCTTCCCCAAGTAAGGTCACGTTCACAAGTTCCAGGAGTTAGGATAGGGCCATGTTTTTATGGGGGGAGGGACCCACCATTCAACCCCCTACAGAGAGTGAATGTTGAGCCTCTCCCCCATGCAAAGGGTTATGTGTGAGAACTTCCCCTTGTGATAATCCCGCCACCCGTGTAAGACCACACACGATGACCATCTCTCCAGCAGGCCATGAGCTCTGGGAGGGCAGTGCTGGGTGTCCTTCCCTGTGGCGCCCCCCACCACGGCAGCCAGCACATCGCCTGGCACAGAGCAGACCCTTGAGAAGTGATGGCCAAGTGAATGGGACACCCCCACCCTCGCCCATACCCCCCACATCATGGCATCCGTGATTCTCCGTGGCTGCATCTGGTCCCATGTCACCGTATGTGACCATTTGAGGGTATGAAAAGAAACGCAGGGGTACCTGGGTGGCTCAGTCGCTTAAGGGTTATGATCCCAGGGTCCTGGGATCGTGCCCTACATCAGGTTCCCTGTTCAGATGGGAGGCTGCTTCTCCCTTTCCCTCTTCCCCTCTCCCCTGCCTGCCCATGCTTGCTCTCTCTGTCAGATAAATAAATATAACCTTAGAAAAAAAGGAATGTAAATATTAGTGGTCATTTATTGCCTATGACAGTGCCCATATTCCAGATGAGAAAACTGAGAGCTGGAGAGAGCAAAGTTCCCATCCAAGCCCAGGTCTGTGCCTCCAAAGCCCATGCTCATAACCATGGGGCCCTCTTGCCAGGCAGGAAAGTTGTGCGTCTATTATTTTAACTGTGCACACCAGGTGTGCGCTCATGCACACGTTGCTACCGGAAAGGATAAAAAGCGCATGTGTCATTGAGAGTATAGGCCCTGGAGTCAGACCTGAGTTCGAGTCCTGCCCTTCCATTTCTAGGCTGTGTGACCTCCAGCGACATCACGGCCCTGAGCCCGTTTCCTCATCTGTGGAAAGAAGGCATAATAATGGGTCCACCCTGCCAGTTTGTCAAGAGGATTCTTTTTTTTCTTAAGATTTTAAAATCTGAGGGACGTCTGGGTGGCTCAGTGGGTTAAAGCCTCTGCCTTCGGCTCAGGTCATGATCCCAGAGCCCTGAGACTGAGTCCCACATCGGGCTCCTTGCTCGGCAGGGAGCCTGCTTCTCCCTCTGCCTCTGCCTGCCTCTCTGTCTGCCTGTGCTCGCTCTCTCTCCCTCTCCCTCTGACAAATAAATAAATTTTGAAAAATTAAAAATAAATAAAATAAAATCTGAGCGGAAGCAGATGCTTTACCCAGTGAGCAGCCCAGGTGCCCTATTGTGAGGATTAATCACCAATGAATTTGTACAGTGCTTATAACAGCATGGTGCTGAGAAGGAACTTGATAAACAGGAGTTGCTGGGGTTATCATCTGGGAATTGGTTTTGAAGGTGGCAAGGCAGGGGGAGGAAAGAGGATGGGACCTATTTGTCTTGATGGAAAAATGAGGTAATGAAGACCTAGCCTAGATGTGTGTATTATCTAGACTTTTATTCAGCTGTTCTAACAAAAACTAAAAAACAGAGTGGCTTAAATAAGGTGGAAGTCTATTTTTCTCTCATGTAGGGGTCCAATTAATGTACCCCGGGCTAGAATAGTAGCTTGAGAATGTCAGAGATCCAGATTCCTACTTTGCTGTTCGGCTGCCTTCACATGACATACGTACCCCATGGTCCCAAGATGGCTGCTCCAGCAACCACCATCACATCCACAGTCCAACCATTGAGAAGAAAAAAGAAAGTCAGGTGTATGCCCCTGCCCTTTAAACCACAACCAAGAAGTTACACATATCACATTCTCTTGCCTAGAATTTAGTCATATGGCCACACCTATCCCAAGGGAGACCAGGAAATGTCATTTTTATCTGGGCAACATATACCTAACTAAAATTCTGAGGTTCTGTTTAAAAAAGAAGAGGGGAGGGGCGCCTGGGTGGCTCAGTGGGTTAAAGCCTCTGCCTTTGGCTCAGGTCATGATCCCAGGGTCCTGGGATCGAGCCCTGCATCGGGCTCTCTGCTCAGCGGGGAGCCTGCTTCCTCCTCTCTCTCTGCCTGCCTCTCTGCTTGCCTCTCTGTCTACTTGTGATTTCTGTCTGTCAAATAAATTAAATCTTAAAAAAAAAAAAAAAGAAGAGGGAAGAAGGGTAATTGAGGGACAAGCATTATCTGTCACACTGGGGCTCTGCTACCAAATGGCTATGTGACCCTGGGTGAAATGAGATTACCATTCTGAGCCTCAGCTTCCTCATGGGCAAATGGGATTAACATTGGCTGCTCAGGATGGATGATTGGGGATTTTTTTTTTTTTTAAGAGAGAAAGCACAAGTGGAGGGAGAGGGAGAAACAGATTCCCCACCAAGCAGGGAGTGCAACATGGGGCTCAGTCTCAGGACCCTGAGAGCATGACCCGAGCTGAAATCAAGAGCTGGATACCCAACCTACTGAGCCACCCAGCCACCCCGAGCTGATGAGGATTTAACAAGGGTATGGGTGCCCAGCGCTTAGCACAGGGCCTGGCCCATTATCAGCCTGGAGTGTGTGTTTTGGGAATCTCCTCGTCCTTTGAGTGCAGGCTGTGGGTCTTTGTGAAACTATCCCTGGGTTCAAGAGCTGAACCCAGCCCTGACCTTGGTAAGTCACTTCTCTAAAACAAAGGATCTGGCTTCTCCACACTTGGAAATCCCCTCTCAGCCTCCTGACCTTGGGACTGGGCGCGTGTCCTTACACACCCATCCCTCTTACACACCCATTCCCCCATCCTCTGCAGAAGTACAGACTCTTAGAAATGGGGAGGGGGTCCATAACCAGGGTCTCCAGCCCCCCAGATTTCACAGAATGAAGCACACATCCATCCCTCAACCACTACCATGAAGATAGCTCTCCTTGTCTCTGGCAGTCCTAACATTCTCAAGCCAAAGTCACATTTTCAAATGCATTTCTCGGGTGCCCCAGCCCCTGCTGCAAGTTTTACTTGTTATCACCACCGTGGGTAAATCCAGACAGAGACTGTCTCTTCCAGGCGCATGCGAGAAATCTGCCAAATGTTAAATGCCAGTGCCATTCCCAAAAAACAAATTTTAAGAGCATGCACAGGAAGCATGCACAGGAAACACATCTGCTGTCTAGGTATGTTCGCAGACCCTCATGGAAGCCAAACATCCACTTTACAGAAAGGGAAACTGAGTCCTGGAGAGGGTAAAAAACTGACTTAGTGAGCCTCATGAGTCCAGGGTTCCAGGATTCACCATAACCAAGTGATGGAACCCGTCACCAGACATGGAATGACCAAGAAACACCCTGTGCCTTCTGAGACACAGTCCAGGTCTGTACCCCCCACCCCCACCGACGGACACAGCATTTCTTCTAGAATATTCCTGCCACTAGAAACGAAATATTAGACAAACTCAAACCCAGGGGAACAAAAGATCTGGCCTGGCCTGTTCAAAAATGTCGGCTTCGTGGAACACAAAGAAAGCCCAAGGCATTGTACCAGATTGGAGGCATCAAGAAGACAGGAAACCGAATACAACTTATGACCTTGGTTTGGACACTGGACTGGAAAAAAAGGTTTTGCTCTGAAGGATAGTTTGGAGATAACTGGTGCAGCCAGTCTAGGCTGCACTGGTGAATCCGGGTGAAGGGCACACAAGAAGTCTTTGTCCTAGCGTACTTTCCAGTAAATTTATCTTTATTTTTATTTTATTTATTTTAATTTATTTATTTGACAGAGAGAGACACAGCAAGAGAGGGAACACAAGCAGGTTGAGTGGGAGAGGGAGAAGCAGGCTTCCTGCTGAGCAGGGAGCCAGATGCGGGGCTCGATTCCAGGACCCTAGCTAGGATCATGACCTGAGCCGAAGGCAGAACTGAGTCACCCAGGCGCCCCTACTCTCCTGTAAGCCTAAAATGATTTCCGTAGAGAAAAAATGAGAATTAAAAAGTCAGGGCTTGAAAGGGGAGTTTAAGGCTCTGTGTTTCTACCAGTATCTAAGTCTGTGCAGGTATCTGTGGTCAGAGTTTGGGGAATTGGGAGGGTGAATTCGCGGCTGCAAACGCGGCCTTGGGGCGGGACCGGGGCCTTAGGGCGTGGCCAAGAGGTGTGGCCAAACTCAGAGGCCTGGCTGGGACCAGGGGCAGGCCACCACCTGAACCTTGGGGCGTGGCCAGAGCCCGGAGGCGTGGCCAGATGTTGGGGGCGTGGTCTGAGAAGCTCGTACCCGAAGGAGGCGAGTCTGTACTTGGAGCGCCCTCTTGTGGCTGTCGTGGGGGGGGTCTAGCCTCCACTTTTTAAAGAACAGCTTTATTTTTTACAAAATTTCAAAAAATAAAAATATAGGGGCTCCTGGGTGGCTCGGTTGTTAAGCGTCTGCCTTTGGCGCAAGTCATGATCCCAGCGCCCTGGGGTCGAGCCCCACATCGGACTCCCTGCTCAGCGGGAAGCCTGCTTCTCCCTCTCCCACTCCCCCTGCTTGTGTTCCCTCTCTCTGTGTCTCTCTGTCAAATAAATAAACAAAATCTTTAAAAAATAAATAAAATAAAAATTAAAAAACAGCTTTATTGAGATACAATGTATACACCATACAATTCAACTATTTGAAGTGTGCAGTTCAATGGTTTTAGTAAATTCAAAGGGCTGTGCAATCATCATTAAAATGAATTTAAAACCATGTCCTCACCCTAAAAACAAACCCCATACCCATTTGGTAGCCACTCCCTACTTCTCCCAACCCCCTTCAGCTCAGGCAATCCTTAACATACTTTCTGTCTGCATAGATTTGCCTATTCTGAACACTATATAAATCTAATCATACAGGGGAGTCTGAGTGTTTTAATTTTTTTAAGATTTTATTTATTTATTTATTTGACAGACAGAGATCAGAAGTAGGCAGAGAGGCAGGCAGAGAGAGAGGAAGGGAAGCAGGCTCCCTGCTAAGCAAAGAGCCCAATGCGGGGCTCCATCCCAGGACACTGAGATCATGACCTGAGCTGAAGGCAGAGGCTTTAACCCACTTAGCCATCCAGGCGCCCCTTAATTTTTGTTTTGTTTTGTTTTAAGGTAGCCTCCACATCCAGCATGGAGCCCAGTGCTGCTTGAACTCGGGACTCTGGAATCAAGATGTGAGCTGAGATCAAGAGTCCGATACTTAGCCATCTGAGCCACCCAGGCGCTCCTGGCATAATGTTTTCCAAATTCATCTACCTCATGGCATTCATTCCTTTTAATGGTTGAATAATCTTCCATTGTCCAGGTACACTGCTTTTCATTTACTCACTTATCAGCTGATGGACGTTTAGGTTATTTCCACAAATATTTGTATGGATGCATGTTTTCAGTTCTCTGGAATATATCCGCAGAGGAGTGAAATTGCTGGGTCAAACACTAACTCTATTTTGCCGTAGATAAACTATTTCCCCTACTTTGAGGAGCTGCCAAATTGTTTTCTAAAACAGCTGCAGGGTTTACATTCCCACCAGCAGTTCCAATTCCTCTGCAGCCTCCCCAGTGCTTATTCTCTGTCTTTTCCATTACAGCTACCCTTGCAGGTGTGAAGTGGTAGCTCATTGTCATTCTGATTTTCATCTGACTGATAACAATGTTGCGGATCTCTTCCTATCATTCACGGCTTTTGGATCCACTATGCGGCTAAAGGAACTCTTAGCCATGGTGCCCTATTTGATCCATATTTTTCCAATTAAAGTATTAATGACATCGTCCTTCTTGGAGTCCCTTTCCCTTTGCCACATCCTGCATGTGATGTTCAGCATGACCTCCCATGTTTTGTTTTGTTTTTTTAAATATTTTATTTCTTTATTTGACAGAGGTCACAAGTAGGCAGAGAGGCAGGCAGAGAGAGAGGAGGAAGCAGGCTCCCTGCTGAGCAGAGAGCCCGATGTGGGGCTGGATCCCAGGACCCTGAGATCATGACCTGAGCCAAAGGTAGAGGCTTTAACCCACTGAGCCACCCAGACGTCCCCCTCCCATGTTTTCATACTATGATCGCATCCAGATGCATCCCCATATAATCTGTGGCATTGGTTCTGCAGTTTTTCAAACCGGATATAAATGACATTGCCCTGTAATCCTTCTGCACCTGTTTTTTTTTTTTAAATTATTATCATTACTCATTATATTAGTTTCCTAGGGCTGCTGTGACTAAGGACCACAAACTGAGTGGCTTAAAGCAACAGAAATTTATTTTCTCCCCATTCTGGGAAGGACGCAAAACCCAGGTGTTGGCAAGGCTACACTCTCTCTGAAGTCTCGAGAGGAGGATCCTTCCTTGCCTCTTCCTAGCTTCTGGTGTTTGCCAGCAATTCTTGACATTCCTTGGCTCTGATCTCTGCCTCTGACACCATATGGCTTTCTTCCATGTATGTACCTGTGTCCGTATCCAAATTTCCAATCATGCCGGCTTTGTGACCCACTCTTATGAACTCATCTTAATTTAGTGACATCTTCAAGAACTCCACTTCTAGATAAGGTCACATTCTATTTCTAAATAAGGTTCTAGAGGACTTGAATTTGGGGGTGGGGCACACTATTCAACCCAGTACACTCATCATCGTGTTTTCAGGACTCACACTATTGGTATGTGTGTCCAATTCATTCATTTGAACTGCTGTGTGGGAGGCCTTTGTGAGTGTATACCGCAATTTATTCATCTCTCCTGCTGGTGATGGCCTTACCTTGTTCCCAGTTTTCTCCGTTTCCGACAAGACTGCAATTAACATTCTGGAACAAGTCTCTTGGAGTTTCTTAGGGCAGTAATTTTCAAACTGCCCAACAAGATCCATTAGTGGGTTGTGAAATCAATTTAGTGGGTTGCAAACATGATTTTCCCTTTAATGAAATGGAATCAAATAGAACAGAAGCTATTGTAACACGTGCACGTAGTCAGGGTACGGATTACTCCGTGAAACTCTTTCAGGTGTATATCATGACCTGTCTGAGCAAACGTGTTTAGGAGCCGGAGCTCGGGAGGCTGTAGCCAGGAATAGCCCCTCGCTCTAGTCTGAGGTCTGATGGATGCCACCAAAATACTCTCCAACTCATTTGTTCGTTTACACTCCCATCAGCTCGTCATCAACACTTAGCATAGTCAAAAATCTGGCTTTTTACCAGGCCGGCGGGTTGTCATCTTATTTCTGGAAGAGAAAACAGGCTCAGAGAGGGCAGAAATGCCAAGAGCTGGAAGACAGACCCAGCCATCCGGACTGCAAAGACCCGGTCTTCGCTGGGTCTGAGATGCAACGTTGAGGACCCTGTAAGTGAAGAGTTCTCGGGCTCTAAATAGACACCTGGGTGGGTCTGCCTTCAGCTCGAGTCTTGATCCCAGCGTCGCAGGATCGAGTCCCGCATCGGGCTCCTTGCTCAGTGGGGCGCCTGCTTCTCCCTATGCCTGCTGCTTCCCCTGCTTGTGCTGGCGCGCTCTCTCTTTAATACATAAATAAAATCTTTTTTAAAAAAAGATTTCTCGTGGTCTAAGACGGAATGAGGGCTGAGTGGGGTAGGGAGTTTAGGATGAGAGCTCAGCTAAACCCCTTTCAGCTTCCTACACCTCAAAGGGATGCCTGGGACGCAGGGACGGCCCGGCCCACAGCGCCCCCAGGTGGCTGCCTAGCGCACAGCCGGAGTTGGGCTGATGCTAAGGATTGCGCGGGCCGGGGAGAAAACCACGCTGCTCCAGCCCGGAGCCTACCAGAGGCGCCTTGACCCCCGCATTCTTGAACCCCATCTTCCCGCCTCCTCTCCTGAGGGACCCACCTCCTCTGGAAATCTGGGCGTCTCAACTCTGGCCTGATTTCCCGCAGGCCCCTCACGTGGGGACTCAGGAATTATGTTGCCAAAGCTCCTGCTCCCTCAGACACCCAACTCCGGCTACTAGGGAACCATGGAGTCTGGTCATTCTATGCTTTCCTTGTCCGGGACAAAGGGATCGCACTATCTCCCCGACCTTTACTCCTAAAAAGTTCAGCTCTCTGATCTTTAATCCCACGCCCCAGCCAAAGATCCAAATCTGGGTCCGAAAGCCCCAGGAGTGTTCCGTCCCAGCCCCACCTCCCCTCAGGGTTTGGATAGCTAAGCTCCAACCCTATTCCCGGCCCCAGAGCCTCAGGTCTCCCCCAGCCCCTCCTCCACTGCAACCTTGGGACCCAGCCTCCAGTCGGTCTCCGAAGGGGCCCAGGCGTCCTACCTACAATTCCTACCCATTGAAGGCTCCTATGTCCACCCACCGCAGCCGCCCCATCCAGCTCTCTTTAGGGGATCAGACTTTCGAATCCCATCTCTAGAACTCAAGTGCCAGATCCCCCCCAGACTCCGCCCCCTCCAGAGACACTGGCACCTGTGTCTCCTCCCCGCTTCTCCGGGGCCCGCCCCCTCACCTTTCGCTCCGGGTCCCGCCCCCATTCTGGGCGGGGCCGCACCTTTGCCCGCCGCGGGTCTACCTGCCCCGGAACCCGGGGCCCATGGCTGCCGCGGCAGCCCCCTGGGGGTGGCAGTCGGGAGAGGCCCGCGCGCTCGGCCGGGCTGTGAGGCGCCTGCAGCGCCTGGAAGAGCAGTGTGGGGACCCCCGGCTTGCCTCCAGCCCCCCCTCGCTTCGAGACCTGCTGCCCCGCGTCGTGCAGCTGCTGCGCCAGGTGGCCCACGCCCGGCGGGCGGCCGGCGGAGGCGGCCCCGAGGGTCCCGGCGGTGCTAGGGACTTTCTCTTCGCCTACCTTCACAACCTGGAGGCCAAGAGCAGGCAGGTGGCGGCACTGCTGCCACCCCGGGGTGGGAGGACTGCCAACGACGAGCTCTTCCGGGAGGGCTCCAGACTCAGGTGAGCAGCCGCCCTGGCCCCAGAGAAGACATGGGATCAGGAGTCCGGGCCCTCAGCCCCCTTCTCCGTCAGACCCAGGGGTCAGGACCCCAGGCTTTCCTCCCTCAGACCCAAGAGTCCAGGTCCCCAGCCCCTCCTCCCTCAGACCCAGGAGTCCAAGTCCCAAGCCCCGCTCCCTGAGAACCTGTAAAACCGAACAACCCTTTTTTTTTTTCTTTCTTTGGGCACCTATGCCCTCAGTTCCCCATTTCCCCTCTTTCTTGGCCATCCAGCAGCCCGATTCACATGGCCCCACTCTCCCAGAGGCCTAGACACACATCCTGGGAATGTGGGGACCCCAGGGAGCTTCTTGCATGAGGAGGGATGGACTGACATTCCCATCACTGCCCCTGGTCTTGGTTCCTGAGGAACACCTAGCTCAGGACCCAGGGATTATCTGTAGCTCCCCCCACCTCTTCTGAACTCTGGGGAAGGGACTACTGAGTGACAGGAGCAGGTGAGGTCTGGGCTCTAGAGCCCAGCTCAAAACAAGGTCTGGACCAGCGGCTCTCAACTCTGTCAGGCAAATACTTTTGTCTCCTCAAATTCATCCTGAAATGAAATGCATAGGTTAGGGGCGCCTGGGTGGCTCAGTCAGTTAAGTGTCTGCCTTCAGTTCAGGTCATGATCCCCGGGTCCTGGGATCGAGCCCCGCATCAAGCTCCCTGCTTGGTGGGGAGACTGCTTCTCCCTCTCCCATGCCCCCAATAAATAAAATCTTTTTTAAAAAATGCGTAGGTTAAACTATGCATATATTTTTTAAAATCACTATAATACCCAAACTGTATTATAAGGGATGATTTAAAAAAAAAAAAAAAGGAATGCCCTTCATAGTAACGTTATCTGTGTTTCAAATGAAAATGCCAGCACACGATTATAATTATTCTGGGGGGCACCTGGGTGGCTCAGTGGGTTAAAGCCTCTGCTTTCTGCTCAGGTCATGATCCCAGGGTCCTGGCATCGAGCCCCGCGTCGGGCTCTCTGCTCCTCCGAGAGCCTGCTTCCTCCTCTCTCTCCCTGCCTGCCTCTCTTGCCTACTTGTAATCTCTGTCTGTCAAATAAATAAATAAAAAATCTTTAAAAAAATTATTATTCTGGGAAGCAGAATGGGCTAGTCAGACATTGGCACCTCTAGGGAGAATCCCTATGTCACTGAACCAGTCTCCCTTCCCTACAGAGGATCGTCGAATTTCTGTAAAAATTCAGTAAAAATTTAAGATGTGCAGAAAATGCTTTTGTAAAATGGAATTGGGTTTTAGGTTTAGATCATTTAATATAGATTCTCCACTTTCATGAATGCCTGATGGGACATTGGAAAGTGGAGTGGGATGTGGGCAAATTTTGCTACAAGGGACTGTCCCCCACAATTTAGCCTCCTTGCCGTAATGGCTATGTCAAGTAAATTTCTCAAAGCTCCTTAGAAAGGTGGTATAACTCCACTGAGAATCACTGTTCTAGAAACTAGGAAGCATAGGGGCTTAGTGAGTGACTGAGTTGAGTGTTCTAGTTACTAGGGTTCTAGCAACTCTCTGAAGAAGATTCTAGAACAACACTCCCCACTAAAAATCTAATGCAACCCACATACGTAATCTTTTGTTTTCCAGTAGACATATTACAGAAAGATTTTATTTATATATGGGATTTATAAGATTTATAATCTCTACACCCGGGTGGCTCAGTGGGGTAAAGCCTCTGCCTTCGGCTCAGGTCATGATCCCAGAGTCCTGGGATAGAGCCCCACATCCGGCTCTCTGCTCTGCAGGGAGTCTGCTTCCTCCTCTCTCTCTCTCTCTCTCTGCCTGACTCTCTGCCTACTTGTGATCTCTGTCAAATAAATAAATAAAATCTTTCAAAAAAAAAATCTCTACACCCAACATGGGGCTCAAACTCGCACCCCCGAGATCAGGAGTCACCTGCTCTGCCAACTGAACCAGCCAGAGACCCCAAGAAAGATTTTTTTTAACAGGTGCAGTGAGTTTTGATAACATTCCCTTTACTCAACTCACACTATCCAAAATATTATCTCAAGTTGTAATCAGTATAAAGCAATAATTAATTAATAAGATAGTTCACATTTTCTTTTTCCTACCAAGTTTCCAAAATCTGGGGCACCCGGGTGGCTCAGTCGGTTAAGCATCTGTCTTCAGCTCAGGTCATGATCCCAAGGTCCTGAGATCAAGCCCTGCATTGGCTCCTTGCTCAGCGGGGAGCCTGCTTCTCCCTCTCCCTCTGCCCCTGCTCATGTGCTTTCTCTCTTTCTCTCATGCTCACTCTCTCTCTGAAATAAATAAATAAAATCTTTATTTTATTTTTATTAAAGAGGAGCGATCCCTCTTTTTAAAAAAGAAAGATTATTTATTTATTTTATTTATTTGAAAGAAAGAGACAGAGATAGAGCACAGGCAGGGAGAAGAGAGAAAAGCAGGCTCCCCACTGAGCAGGGAGCCCCACACATGGGACTCGATCCTAGGACTCTGGGATCATGACCTGCGCTGAAGGCAGACGCTTAACCAACTGAGCCACCCAGGCACCCCTAAATAAAATCTTTAAAAATAATAATAATAAAGCCAATAGTAAAAATGAATGTGCACTGAGTGCCGGCTGCATGCCAGGTATGCTGGGCATTCTCTGCTGCCCCTCTGAGACAGGGGCTGCACTTATACCCATTTCACAGTTGGGGAAACTGACATAAGGGGAATAAAGGAACCTCCCCAAAATGCTGCAGCTAAATGTCAGAGCTACCCTTTTCTGCACCCACCCATCCTGACCCATACCCCAGGGGGGCCGCTGGCAGGAGAAGGCACAGGGGTTCACCCCCCCCAGGGCTGCTAAAACCAAGAAGGTTCCCAGCGCAACCTGCTCTCAGACCGCTCCCAATGCCCTTGGCTCTCATGGGCTCCACCTCTGACAAGGCACCCCCGGGGGGCGGCAGGTGGAGGCTGGGGTCTGTTTGCTGGAGGATGACTGGGATCCTGGGCAGCGCCTCCCTTTCCTTCATGGGTAAGGAAACCGAGGTTCCCAGAGGGGAGGTGTCAGCACTGCCATAGGCCATCTTGGAATCGACTTTTTGGTTACAGAGTCTGGGAGCCTGGTGCCTGTGGGTCTTTCCCACAGTGGGTGCAGGTGTCGGTGGGAGGCTGGGAGTCCAGTCCAGGCCCTCAGAGCCCATCCCCACAGGCGACAGCTGGCCAAGCTGGCCCTCATCTTCAGTTACATGCACGCGGAACTGGGTGCGCTCTTCCCCAAGGGAGAGTACTGTGGGCACACCTACCAGCCCACCAAGGCGCAGGCCCACGCCTTCTGGAGGGAGCACTGTGGAGCCCGGTGAGTTAGCACCTGTCCTCGGGGCCCCTTAGCTCCAGCGCCTCATCCTGTTCCTGCCCTAGGGGACCCAGGAGTCCTCACCTCTAGCTGCCTCCTCCCTCAGACCCAGCAGTCCAGGCCCCCAGTTACCTCCTCCCTCAGACCCAGACCCAGGAGTCTTCGCCCCAGCCACTTCCTCCCTCAGCCCCAGGAAGCCTCACCCCCAGCCACCACCTCCCACAGACCCAGGAGTCCCAGCCCCCAGTCACCTCCTCCCTCAGACCCAGGAAGCCTCACCCCCATCCCTCCTCCCTCAGACCCGGGAGTCCTCTCCCCCAGCCACCTTCTCCTCAGAGGGCTTCCCATCCAGGTTCCTCTGCTGCATACCCCACCCCCTCCATCCAGGTGTGTGCTGCCCTGGGCTGAGTTTGAGTCACTCTTGTGCACCTGCCACCCAGTGGAATCAGGCTCCACGGCCCTGGCCTTGCGCTCCACCATTAACCTCACCTGCAGCGGCCATGTGTCTGTCTTCGAGTTTGACATCTTCACCAGGCTCTTCCAGGTCAGCAAAGGCCAAGGCTGGAAGCCCAGACTCTTGGGTCCTGGGGGAAGGAGAGGTTGGTGAGGGAAGAGGGGCTGGGATCCCAGACCTGTGGTTCCTGGGAAAGGGAGGATCTGGGGTCTTCTGTATCAGATTCCTGAGGTCAGCCCCAGGTGAAAGCCGGGTGAGTGGGTTTTGAGACCCCGGGAGGCACAAGAGGTGGGCAGCTTCCTCGGGCCCTCCCTGACCCACATGCCTCCCTGCTCCAGCCGTGGCCAACACTCCTCAGGAACTGGCAGCTCCTGGCGGTCAACCACCCGGGCTACATGGCCTTCCTCACATATGATGAGGTCCAAGAGCGTCTGCGGACCTGCAGAGACAAGCCAGGCAGGTAAAAGGGCTGGGCCTCAGGAGGAGGAGGCTGCTGGGGGCTCCAGGGTCTGGATCCTGGGCTGGGGTGTTGAGAGAGCCCAGCCAGCCTTTGGGGAGTAAGAACTGAAGGGCTAAAGAACCTAGGACCCCAGACTGCCAAGCACTGAGAGGTAGGATGCTGAGTGCCTCATCTCCTGGGACCTCCCAGGAGCCTAATGATCTTGGGCAGTGCTCAACATGCAACACCTTTCAACGTGCATTCTTCCGACACTCTCACAATGCACCTTCTCACAATCCAGTAGCTAAAGGAACAATACCAGGGCTGGGCGGGCTGAAGACCCTGCCCCAGGATAAGATCCATTTCTGATGAGTCAGAGCTCATATTGTACCGTCTGTCAAAAAACATTTTTAAGGGGTGCCTAGGTGGCTCAGTGGGTTAAAGCCTCTGCCTTCGGCTCAGGTCATGATCCCAGGGTCCTGGGATCAGGCCCCACATTGGACTCTCTGCTCAGCGGGGAGCCTGCTTCTCCCCCTCTCTCTGCCTGCCTCTCTGCCTACTTGTGATCTCTGCCAAATAAATAAATAAAATCTTTAAAAAAAACATTTTTTAATATGACCCCCCCCCCAACACACACACACTTGCTGGAGTAGGAGACTGGGATCCAAACACCTGAGTCCTTAAATGATTTCAAGCTAGGAAACTTGAGCTTCTGGGTCCTCCCAGAGGGCTAAGGATTGAGGGGCTGAGCTACCTGGAACACCTGGATGTTGAGGGAATAGGAGGTCACATTCATGAGTCTTTGCAGGGCTGACTCCAGTAATGCCAAGTATGTTAAGCACTCTCCCAGTTACACTTCATACTGGTTTAAAGGGAAAGGAAAAGGGATGGATAAATTCTCGTGATCAAAAAGACCAGGTATGGGGTTTCAGGCACAGCTGGATCTAGGTGCTCAAACACTGTTGTCAGGAATCAGTGTCTTCCCTGTGTCTGCTTCTCTCTGTGTTTGCTTCATTCTCAGACATGGTCTCTCCTTATGGTGGCAAAAGGTTTGTAGAAGCCCCAGCTGTACACTCTACCAGCTTAGCAACCTCTGTAGGAACAGGGTACCTTGCTCCTGATACTTCTAGCAAAAAAAGTCTCAGTGGTCACTATGGTCAGGGGTCCTAAAAAAGACACTGATTGGCCAAGATAAAAACAACCTTGTCTGAGCCCCAGTGAAGGAGGAGGAAGAGACAAGCAGGTAAAGCAGCAGGTAATTCCCTATAGTGGAGGACAAGAATTTTAATGCTCGTTGATGAAAAAGGGAAGCTAGATTATAAAGGACAAAGACTTAGACACCTGGATCTCCAACAGAATGGGCAACTGGGAAGTCCCCGATGGGACAGCAGTGACCACTCCCTCACCCCATCCTACCAAACTCTTCCTCCAGTTACATCTTCCGGCCCAGCTGCACTCGCCTGGGTCAATGGGCCATTGGATACGTGAGCTCAGATGGCAGCATCCTGCAGACCATCCCTCTCAACAAACCCCTGTTCCAAGCACTCCTGGATGGACAAAAAGAAGGCTTGTGAGTCGCCATCCTGGCAGGGGGAGGGTGTCAGCAGAATGTGCTTGGAAAAGTAGCTTGTGTTGAACACTGCCAAGATCCCTCAGGGCACAGGTCGCAGGGCGCATTGTACGTTTGCAATACTACATTGTTCCAGTAGGCGGCAGACAAGGGTCTTGAGGAAGGGGAGCTATTTCTTTTCTTTCTTTCTTTCTTTTTTTTTAAGTTTTATTTATTTTAGAAGCAAAGAGAGAGAGAGAGCTCGAGGACTACAGGCACATGCAAGCAGGAGGAGGGGCAGAGGAAGAGAGAGTTTCAAGCAGGTGCTACACTAAGTGTGGAGCCCGACCCAGGCCTTGATCTCACAACCCTGTGGTCATGACCTGAGCTAAAATCAAGAGTCTGAAACCTAACCAGCTGAGCCACCCAGGCACCCCCAGGGCACCTTTTCTGGTTCACGGAAAGCTGCCATGGGCACTAGCAAGTGGCTACAAGGAGTGTGTGGGAGCCAACCCCACTGGCTCTGTTCCTGGGAATTCTGCTGAAAATCTTTGGCTTCTAGATACCCATATCCTGTTCTAGAATCTAGACCATTAAAGGAGAAAGAACTGGGCAGACAGCTGGACAGGTGTTTTCAACCTCCAGCCTTGGCTGCCCCCCAGCTCCTCTTTTAGAAGCTGCCCTGGGTCGGAGGGAAGTGGAAAAGGGTGGTGGGCTTCCCGAGTCTCTCCCTGAACCTTTAGCCAGAGCTTTCTTACCAGGCATACCTAAATGATATGATGTGAGACAGATAGATATGCAGTCCGTTCTCTTTTGGTGTTAATGGTAGTTCTGTAAAGTCCCCGCGAACACTGATTTATAGAACACTGAGCCACGGCTTATGGGGCAAATACAGGTGTAGTTTCCCACAAGATTCTGGTCCCATGTATTTTTTTAAATTTTAAGTAGGCTGCACACCCAGTGTGGGGCTTAAACTCATGACCCCGAGATCTAGAGTCACTGCGCCAGCCAGGCATCCCATCTGGTCACATTTTTGTCAACCAAATTGCTGCCTTATTGGTAACCAGTAGCAACCTTTATGTGTTTTTCTACCTAAAGACACCTTATTTAATGTGTAGTCCGTTCTTTGACAGTGAAGTCAAGTCCAAATGAAGCTCATCTGACGCCTGTATATTCCCTATAAGGCGCAGCCCAGCCTTGTGCTTAGGGACGCTGGACAGCATTCCAGCACTGTCTTGGGGACATTTAAAACAGCGAAATCACCAACAAAATGCATAAAAATGCAAAAAAACATGGAGCTAAATGCACGGATAAGGATGCTCGTTTATAGCGTGAAGAACTGAAATGAAAAGTCCATTGTGTCACCTTCTCTAACCTCAGCCAGAAATGCATCAGGTGACTCAGAGTTTTGCCACGATGTGCAGTTGGTGAATGACCACAAGAGTACCGTGACTATGGATTTGGGGGTGACAGATGTTAGCAGAGAGACACATCTGCAGAAACAGAATCCAAGAATAATGAGGCTCTATCGGTTATACTAGTATATCCTGACTTGACAAATGAGAAAAACTGAGGCACAGAGAGACAGAGCCACTTGCCCGGGTCACACAGCCACTGAGCTCACGGGCTGGAATTTGAGGCCGGGCTCAGAATATGGACCTTCACCCACCACAGTGTCTTGAGTTCCAGGTCAGACTTCATTGGAGAAAAAAGATTATAGAAATGAAATGAATATATCAACATCATCAATCTGGCTTAACCCCTTTCTCCGCCCCGTGCCGCCCAGCACACAGACCCCACTACCCATTCTAAAGATGGGCAGATCAAGGAGAGAGGCGAAGAGACTCCAAGCACTTTCTGTCATACAGTGAGGTGGCTTGTGGGGTCTAAAGCTGATCATAGCAGCTCTCTCTTTGGGTGTGTTTAGGTGTGGAAGAAGCGTTTTATGGCCGCCACCAATCTTTGCCCTGCCCCCCCCCAGGTATGATTATGTCCATTTTATAGAAAGGAAAACTGAGTGCAGGGAGGTAGAGCTGCCCAGCGCAGGGCACACAGTGTGTTTGTGGGAGAGCTCTACCTGTTCTGCTCTACCTGGCTGGCTGGGCAGACCCACCAGGCTCAGGGGACCTGTGGCGCCACTGTAGGGTACAGTTGTGACCCAGAGGGTGCACAGCCCAGTTCTCAGACCTTGCTCACGGCCCTCCAGGCCCTGCTGTGTGGCCTTGAGCTGTTACCTTTCCTGCAGTGAACTTCCATAACTATATGTGAAGCGAGGCGTGTATTCAGTCTAGAAGGGTCCTTCTGGATTTGCTAATCCAAGACTAGGATCTGGTTGCTCCAGCATTGCATAACCTAAGACGCTCTTATATTTGGAGCTGAACACTCAAGGACGGGGGCTCTCTGGGAGGGTGAAGACTGGAGTTTCCTGGTTTCTCAGTTTCCTGGTTCCTGTTGATCTGATTTGTGTTTCCAGACCTTGGGACACTTAGGTCTAATGTGCCTTTTATGGGGGGCTCTGAAGGGATACAGCCCTGCCCTGGGATTTGAGGAGATACCACTTGCCCTGGAAAGTCCCAATGGGAGGAGAGGGAAGGGAAGAGATTCCTAGGCCAATGATGGGTTTGGGAGAGATGCTCATCCAGGGGCCGTGGGCCTATGGCAGAATCCGGGGAGCCCTTGCTTCTTGGGGTGGGGGATGTTAGATGTCCCTCAGTACCCCTCTCTTCCCTTTGCCCAGCTACCTCTACCCAGACGGGAAGAACCACAACCCAGACCTTACTGAACTCTACCAGACAAAACCCCATCCATACATCCGTGTGTCAGAGGTGAGGTCACGCCCTCTGCCCCCCACCGCCCCATCCCTGCTTCCTGCCCCACCTCTCACCCCCACACTGTGCCTTGACTCCTGAATTCTCTCCCACAGAGTCAGGCCTAGAATCCCAGAGGCCTTGGGTTTGTGTGCTGGTGCGGTGGCCGTGTGCGCTGGGTTAAATCACTTGGCCCCTCTCTCTGTCTCTGTTCCTTCTCTGGAAACTACGGCTCCTCCTGCCTCCTCCCCAGGGGTTTTTGCGGGGATTAAACCAGGAAATGATACTGCTGAGATTATTGGAATGGCTGACGCACTTGAGCTTCCCCCGATGACAGCCCCTGTATAGCTTCTGGTCTTCACAGCCACCCCATGGGTGAGAGAGAAATGCCAAGTGAAACCTTTTGGTATAAGTATATCCCACACACAATCTGGGATATACTTAGACCTTAAGAAATTCCATATCATTTACCCAGAAATCAGCTTTAACAGGGCATGCTATATTTTTAGTTGCTAAATCTGGCAACCCTGAGTGTAGACCACCCCAGAGACGGAAGCCCACGACAAGGTACAAGTAGGAGGCTGCTGGATACATGACCTTGAACTTCGGAGGGCTCTGGGCTAGCACAGAAGTTTGGGGCTTTCTTCCTGTGGCCTGACTTGGATCCCCATGGCTGACAGGCCCCTTGCCATCCTCCCCGTCTTCTCGCCTGGTAGGAGCAGCTGCAGCTCTACTGGGCCATGGACTCCACGTTTGAACTCTGTAAGATCTGCGCAGAGAGCGACAAGGACGTGAAAATCGAGCCCTGTGGGCACCTGCTCTGTAGCCGCTGTCTGGCCGCCTGGCAGGTGGGTCTGACTGCCCTGCCGTCCTGCCCATTCTCCCCCGCCCCCCCCACTTTATGGCACAAGTCCCTCCTAGAGGATCACCTACATAGGGTAATGCTCATGGATCAGATGGGGAAACTGAGGCCCAGGGAGAGCAGAGATGTGCTCAGGGTCCCTCAGGAGTGATGAGCGGGAGGCCAGCTCTCTCTGTCTGTGCCTGTGTCTCTCCCCTCCACTCTTCCTTCTCCGGCTGCATTATTATCAGTGGAAAGGGCTCCTTGTTCCTTGTTCCTTGGCTGGGCGATCTGGGGCCAGTGGCTTCCCCTCTCTGGGCCTTAGCCTCCACTCCTGGAGAACAGGGCTAATAGTAGCCAACCTCCCAAGGGCTATCGTGAGGATCCAAGCCCACCAAACCCTCTGCAAAGGCCCCCTGGGAAGCCGGGGCTCTTGACCCCTAAGTAGTATAGGACCTGACATTAATTTTTTTTTTAAGATTTTCTTTATTTGAGAGAGAGAGCATGAGAGGGGAGAAGCTCAAAGGGAGAAGCAGACTCCCCATACGCGGGACTCAATCCCAGGACTCCGGGATCATGACCTGAGCTGAAGGCAGTTGCTTAACCAACTGAGTCACCCAGGCGCCCTGGTTTTTTGATGGTAATGGAGGTGTTGGACAAGTTTCTGATGGCTGAGGCATGCGTTCCAAAGACTTTCATCTTGGATACACATATTGCCAGCTGCAGGATGCAGCTGCTAGCAAAACCCGATAAGGAACTAGGCCACCCAGCTCATGAAGGCCCCCGCTTAGAAAGCCCAGGGGAACCGGTCAGATGGCTGACCCCGGAAGACCCTGCTTTGTCCTTCCCACGTTCTGATGCCTCAAATTCACCAACAAAGAGTGAACCCATGAATCCCTAGACACCCCACTTATCCCCTAATAAAGGCAGAGCCCCGGGTGCGTGCACCTTCCCTCTCTCTATACCCCGGACCTCACCGTGGGGCCCTGGTCCTGCCACGTACCCCCACCAGGACCTGTGAGTCATCATCTGGTCCTTCGGAGCTCACTGGTGGCTGTCGCCGAGATGTATCCTGGGATCATAAGAAGCACAGCACTGGCCCCAGTGATGGCTGCGAAGTGGATGTCTCTGTGGGGCTCACCACAGTTCATAGGGGCCCCGGCAAGCGCCTTGGGCATTTCTAGGCAACAGCATCGCTGTGGACAGCTGAGCCCCCCACCCTGCAACACCCTGGCTCCGCGGGGCTCCCCGCTTGTGCCCCCCTCCTGACCTCACACTCTGCTCCCAACCCCCTACATCCTCCCCAGCTCCTCTCCTCCTGACTCCTCTCCCTCTCTCTCCATCTCCCTCCGTCTCTCCTCAGCAAATCACTGTTGGGGAGGTAGGCCCTTGTGATCCCAAGGGACACGGTGGAGGACAGGGAGACCCTGACCCAGTCCCTTCCCACCCTACCCCTAGCACTCGGACAGCCAGACCTGCCCCTTCTGCCGCAGAGAGATCAAGGGCCAAGAGGCCGTGAGTATCCAATTCCAAGTGAGGCCAGTGGAAGCCAGGGCCACTGCTGAGCACCTGAGAGAGAGCAGTGACCAGGAAGATCGGGAGGAGGAACTGGGACAGGTGAGCGCAGCCAGGGACTCCTGGGTCTGAGGGAGGAGGTGCTGGGGCCTGGACTCCTGGGTCTGAGGGGGGTGCACTGGGGGCCTCACTCCTGGGTCTGAGGGAGAAGGGGTCTTGGGGTCTGGACTCATGGGTCTGAGGGAGGAGGGCGCTGGAGGCCTAGACTCCTGAGTCTGAGGGAGGAGGGGACTGGACTCCTGGATCTGAGGGGAGAGGAGACTGGAGGCCTCCCTCCTGGGTCTGAGGAGGGGGCTGGGGGTCTGGACTCCTGGATCTGAAGGGGGAGGCAGCTGGTGACAGGATTCTGGGGTCCTAGAAGCTGGACCTTTGCTTCCCCCAAGAATCCGGGGCTCTTTCTCCAGCTATAACTCTCCTAAGGGTTAGGACTTTGCCTTCTTCTCCATTCTATCTCCAAAGCCAGAAGAGTGCCTGAATGCTGGGACTCTGAGTAGAAGGACACGTAGGGGGGCAGACAATGGCAGCTTTCTGTCCCCTCCTCACCATCTGTCTCTCCTAGGTGGTTTCCTCAGCCCCCCCACAGCCTCCTCAGCTGGGTGTGTCTCCCGCTAAAGGCTGGCTGAAAATGGTGAGTCAGGTGCTAGTCTGAGGTGGGCTCAGGTCTTACTCAGCCCTGGGGTCTCTCAGGGGCCCCAGGCCCAGCACTCATCTTTGCGCCCATTGACAAGGTGCTATGCCCTCTTGTTCTCGTCCTTAGTTATCTCTCACTGGCTTCCTGGCTCTCCTTCCAGCATCCCAGGCATGTCTTACCCCAGGCCCTTTGCACCAGCTGTTCCTTCTGCCTAGATCTCTTTTCCCCAGGCTTGCTTTCTCATCTCCTCCTCAGGGAGGCCTTCCCTGACCACCCTATTTTACTGACAATAAGAACACCCCCAAGTTCCTTTGCTGCTGATTTCCATAGTTCTTTTTACCACCTGCCAGGGGACAGTCTTTAGGCCTCCGCCTTCTCTGGTATGTCTCCAGAGTCTAGAACAGTACCTGACACACCAGGTATTCAGTAAAGAGATTTTGAATGGATTCCTTGAACTGGGTGTCCCCAGCAGCCGACGGAGTCAAAACTATTCCCCTCTTCACTTTCCAGAAGAAGAAGGCTCAGAGAGGTGATCGCACTCGCCCAAACCTCACAGCCAGATACAAGAGAATCTGGTGTTTGCGGGGGGCACTTAGAGAACCCTCAGATCAGCTGCTTATTTTCTAAGCAAACCCCAGCCTTCTTTCTCTCCCCCACCCCGTACTTCCTACGCCAGGATTTTCCGAGTCCCTGGCCTGCTGGGGAGGGGCCCGTCTCTGTTAGCGTCTCAGGCGGAGCACACGCAAGATTCAATCAATACAGGGCTGTCTTCAAACAAACAGCTCAGGAAGTCCGGGAACACGATTCGACCGCAGCAAACAAGTGAGCCAGCAGGAAGGGGGGGTGGCGGTGACACCAGCCAGGGAAGCTAAAAACAGATCCAGACCTGCAGCCAAAAGCAAATGGAAACATTAGGAGGCACTCAGCCGGCTCCCTGAGGACAGTGAGGGGGACACACCCCAATGGGGAGCCAAGGGGGACCACAGGGGTGTACCATTGCCTCGGCTGGACCCTCCGCTGGCATGCCCTTTCCTCTGCTCCCCAAACCTGCCCAATTCAAATCCCAGTCAACTCCTACCCCTTCGTTCTTCAAAACACGCAGCAAGAGAGAGGTGGTCCTGGGGGGCGGGGGCAGGGGGTGCTGCTGCCCAGCAAAGTGACCGCCAGAATGAGAACGGTTAACGTGTGCAGAACTTGCTCTATGCCTGGCACTGCTCTTAACCTATTGATTTAATTGTCATGACAACGATCCCTCTTAGGCAGAGCCCGATGTGGAAGTCACCAGCTCAAGATGAGAGAGTCAGGACTGGCCCCCAGGCCCCTGGCTCTAGACTCCAGACTCTGTGATCCACTCTGGTGGGCCTCTGTGGTCCTGTCTGTGAAATGGGCACCATGCCAGTCCCGGCCATGTGGGGGCGGGGGTTGGGCCACTGCAGGCATGGGGCAAAGGGGGCTGTGTCCGTGTTCTGGGGTCTGCGTAGGCCACTCCCACACTGCTGTTCTCCACCTGAGGAACCCCCCTCTAGGCAGCAAGCCTGTCATTCGGTGGGACCCTGGCACCTTGCTGGCCCCTAGGGACCTCTCCCATCCTCACTGTCTCCATGGAGAATAGCAATAAGCCTGGCATGGGCCCCCCAGATTCTGATGAAATGAGCAAGATTGAGTGTTTGAAACCTGTATTCACATCCCTCCCTGACCTCTCAGAGGCCCCTGCCCGCTGCTCCCCAGGGCTCCAAGAAAAAGCCAGCGTGCTCTCTCCAGCCCACAAGGCCTGGGGGATCTGACCCCTCCCCACCTCTCTGACCTCTTACCATCCCCCCAACTCCCCTTCAGCAGCAGTGAACCCCTGCTGTTCTTCTAACGGGCCAGCAAGCCCACCACCTATCTCAGGACCTCTGACTACATCTTTCTTACTCTCAGCCTTCTGTTGAATTCCCCGCCTCCTTCCCAGAGGTCTTCCACGGCCACTCTTACATCTAGTCACCCCCCACTCTCCCCATGCCGTTTCAGTTCCTTGAAGAACATCTAACACTCTCTGGATGTTTCCTTGTCCGTGCACTGATTACTCATGGTATCGTGCACTGATTACTCACTCTCTGGATGTTTTCCTTATCTGTGAGCTGATTATTCATGGTAAGCCTCGTGCTCAGTAGATCATCAGTTGCATGAGGACAGAGATTTGTGTGCGTGGTTCATAGCTTTCTCTTCAGAACCTGGAATAGTCCCGGACACACTGTAGATTCTGAGAATATTCGTGAGATGGATGGATGGATGGAAAGATGGATGGATGGATGGAAAGATGGATGGATGGAAAGATGGATGGATGGATGGAAGGATGGATGGATGGAAAGATGGATGGATGGATGGAAGGATGGATGGATGGAGGAATGTGTAGATGGATGGACAAACAAAACTTCCCACTCAAGCCAGAAGGGCTAGGGAAAACAACAACATGGACCAGGGACAATTCTGCTGTACTGTCCCCCCCCTCCCCCCAGCCACCAAAGTGTTATCACTGTCTGGACCTGTGAAATTAAAGACGGTTGTAGCTCAGCTGTGACATTTCTCAATCTCCTCTCTCCAGGTACCTCTGGCCCTCCCTAGACTTCAGGGCCCTCTTTCCTTTCCAAGAATTAAGACTGTGGCGTTCGCTCCGTGGCAAATCCCCTCCAGCCCTCAGGCCAGGGAGGAAGCCCCAGGGTAAGTGGAGAGGCAGCTGGGGTCCAAGACACCTGGGTGTGCGGGAAGACGGGATGGGGAGAGCAGAAGGGAAACACTGGTCCTAGGAAATCGACAGCCCTTCTTCAAACTCTCTCCACTGCAGACACTCCTAAGGGAAAAGTCATCCCTCCGGCTGCACCTGGGGGGCCCATGATTCCCTGCCCAGGCATGGGGGCCGGTGAGTCTGCTCCGCCCCAGCCCCAGCCAGGTTCCCTCCCTGGGCCTGGCCCTGCCTGTCCCCCAACTGGGGTGTGATACCAACTAACCCACCTCTCTTTCTGCCTCTCAGGGCCCCAAATGTGCTGCTAAAGGGAGCCCCAGGGGCTGGAAGGGGTTTGTGAATAATAAACTGCCAAACCTGGTTTGTGGTCAGATGTGTGGAAAAAGTTCAGCAGTCACCAGGGGGCAGCTTGACCTTGGGAATGGGGTTCCCTGAGGCCTTATCTCCCCCCCCCCCCATTAACCCAGGGGCCTGGAGGGGCGAGTGGGGGACCCAGCTCTTCTGGATCCAGGAGTCTAGGCTCCCAGCCTCCTCCCTCAGACCCAAGAGTTCAGAGTCCCAAGTTTTCAGAGAATCAGGCAGCCATCCCTCTTTCCCCACTAATGCAAACGAATTATCTGGAACCAGATCCAGATATCCAAGTATGAAGTCCCTAGTCAAAAAGACCCCACATTTCTTTAAGAGTAGTGACCTGGGGGCGCCTGGGTGGCTCAGTGGGTTAAAGCCTCTGTCTTCGGCTCAGGTCATGGTCCCAGGGTCCTGGGATTGAGCCCCCCATTGCATCGGGCTCTCTGCTCAGCAGGGAATCTGCTTCCCCCTCTCTCTCTGCCTGCCTCTCTGCCTACTTGTGATCTCTGTCTGTCAAATAAATAAATAAAATCTTAAAAAAAAAAGAGTTGTGACCTGATCTTGCCCCAGTGTTCTTATCCCTCTCTTCTCTCCATTCCACTCTGGGAAAAGGATTCCAGTGATTTCCAGTCCAAATCAAACTGAGGAAGTGTCTCCCCACCTCATCACTAATCTTGGAGGGACCCAAGCTTCCCTTCACTTCAGTTTAAACCAATCCGCACCCCCTGAGCCCAGCCCCAGGCACATATCACAGTAATCACTGCCCCCTGGTGGCTCCCAGTCCGGTGGGAGACAGGCTGTGATGACACCAGAGTGGGCAGGGTTGGAGGGGTGGGTGGGGGAGAAACGGGGAGGGGGGGTGCCACAGGAGCCCAGAGTGGACAGCTGGCCAGCCTGGGAGGTCAGGGAGGACCTCCAGGAGAAGGCATCCGAGCTGAGGCTGAAAAGAAGAGGAAAGGGTTTCCGAGGGTCAAGGGAGCATGGAAGCCCGCACCGTAGATTTGTCCCAAGCAGCAGAAGCCACCGCTGGGGCAGAAAGGGAATTCACTGAGAGGACGTGGGATCTCTCACAGATTCCCAGGAGCGATTAGAGATCCAGGAGGGGAAAGTAAGCCGTGAAAAGGAGGGGATCCACTGGCAGTGGGCTCCAGCTGTAGCCCCGCCTCCATCACAACATGGAACTGGTCCGATGAAAATACAGTGATGGCCCGATGACCCCTGGACAGCAACCGGCCACCTCGTTGCCTCTGCTGCCCCAGCATCAGGATGAGGCTGCTATTCTCACTCACTGTTGCTCGGAACAAATCATGCCAACACTTAGTGGTGACACCAACGTCGTGGAGACTGTGGGCCAGGATCTGGGGACAGGCTCAGGTGGGTGGGACTGGCTCAGGGTCTAGTCAGGTGGTGTTCTGGGCCAGGGCCTCTGGGGGCTGGACAGAGGTCAGATCTGCGGTCAGATCTCTCCATGTGGCCACCACGCTAGCTGACTTGGGGTTCCCCGCAGCATGGCCGCCTAAGGCAGCCGGACTGCTTGTAGGGTGTCTGATGGCTTAGTGGAGAGTCTCCCGGTAACCCAGGCAGAAGCTGCGTGGCCTTTTCTTTTATTTTTTTTAAGGTTTTATTTGTTTATTTGCCAGAGATCAAGAGCACAAGCAGGGGGAGCAGCAGGCAGAGGGAGAAGCAGACTCCCCGCTGAGCAAGGAGCATGACATGGGACTCATCCCAGGACCCTGGGATCATGACTGAACTGAAGGCAGTCGCTTCACTGACTGAGCCACCCAGGCACCCCCGCGTGGCCCTTTCTACCTAATCTTGGGAGTCCTATAACATCACTTCAGCCACGTTCCCTTTATATGAGAGTCAGGGTCATGGCCCAGCATAGATACAAAAGAGGAAGGGACGTAGGGTCCCCCTTTCCTGGGGAGTGTTAAGATCAGATCGTTAGAAGAGCGTATGGTGGGGTGCCTGGGTGTTAAGCATATGCCTTTGGCTCAGGGTCCTGGGATGGAATCCCGTATTAAATGAATAAATAAAATCTTAAAAAAAAAAAAAGCGCACATGGACCTAAAGATACCATTGCAGGCATCTTTGGAAAATAGAATGTGTCCCAGCTCCACAAGGGCGTAGACCAACCAGCATTATTAGTTCCTGATTCCAAGTACAGCAGGATTTAGGGGCGCCTGGCTGGCTCCATCGGAAGAACATATGACTCTTGACCTTGCAACAGTGAGTTCGAGCCCCACACTGGGTGTGGAGGTTACTTAAAAATAAATAAAGAGAAAACTAAAAAAAAAAGTTCTTATCTAAACTTTTGCTGCATACAGTAAACTGTTGTCCAACTCAATGCATTCACACTGCCCTCCCCCCTCCAAAAGACAACAGGGCCTTAGTTATGTTTTCCCGATGCAAATCTGGAATGACTGCAGAATCACCATTCCCCACCAAATGTGTCATGATCCCGTATTCCAGAAGCTGTGAACTTGTTGTAAAGTCAACCATCACATACTGTCTGTAAAGTAACGGGATAAAGATACAGTAGTCCCCCTTATCCGCATGTGGAAGGTTCTGAGACCCCTCTCAGATGCCTAAAACCACAGACAGTAACCAACCCTAGGTATACTGTATTTTTTTACTACGGGCTTAGTACTTGTATATACCTATGCTAAAGTTTAATTTACAAGTTAGGTAAAGTAAGAGATTAACAATAATAAAATAAAACAGTTATAACAACACCTTGTAATTAGAGTTACTTGAATGTGGTCTCTTTCTCAAAATATCGTCTTGTACTCAACTCACCCTTCTTTTTTTAAAATTTTATTTATTGGGGGATGCCTGGGTGGCTCAGTTGGTTGGACGGCTGCCTTTGGCTCAGGTCATGATCCCGGAGACCCGGGATCAAGTCCCGCATCGGGCTCCCAGCTCCACGGGGAGTCTGCTTCTCCCTCTGACCTTCTCCTCGCTCATGCTCTCTCACTGCCTCTCTCTCAAATAAATAAATAAAATATTTAAAAAAAATTATTTTATTTATTGGGGTGCCTGAGTGGCTCGGTCGTTGGGCGTCTGACTTCGGCTCTGGTCATGACCCCAGGGTCCTGGGATCGAGCCCTGTTTGGGGCTCCCTGCTCAGTGGGAAGCCTACTTCTCCCACTCCCTCTGCTTGTGTTCCCTCTCTTATTGTGTCTCTCTCTGTCAAATAAATAAATAAAATCTTCAAAAAAATATTTTATTTGTCAGAGAGAGAGAGAGCACAAGCAGGGAGAGGCAGGCAGAGGGAGAAGCAGGCTCCCCACTGAGCAAGGAACCCAATGTGGGATGTGATCCCAGGACCCTGGGATCATGACCCGAACTGAAGGCAAGACGCTTAACCAACTGAGCCACCCAGCCATCCCTAGACTCACCCTTCTTGTGAGAATAAATGATGGAGAATAATGATAGAGAAATAAATGATGGAGAATAAATGATGGAGAATAAATGCCTACGTGTTAAGATGAAATGAGGGGCATGACACCAGCATTGTGACATGACCTTGGGCTACTCTTGCCCTTCTGAAATATACATCAGGAGGAAGATCATCTGTTTCCGGACAACTGTTGACCGAAGGTAACAAACCATGGAAAAGGAAACCGCCAATAGGCAGGGCAGCCACAGAGGAAAAATAAGTCTTGTTAATTAAAGTGTGTAAGTGTATACACATGAGACAGGAAGAATGGGCTTGGGAAACTCATTTATTGCACAGATCTTGACTCCGCTGCTCATATCAAGGATGATACTAGGCGCTGGAGATACAGTGGTAAATTCTACAGAAGACATACAATGAAAAATAAATGTGTGACACCGGTAAGTGTTGTAGAGGAGAAACGTAGTAGGGAAAGGAAAATAGAAATGGCTGGGAAAGCAAGAATCGCTATTTTAGATAAGATGGTCAAGGGAAACTGATGAGGTGATGTTGGAAAAGAGAGTTGAAGCAAGTAAGGGAGGGAGCTGTCTGGGGAAGAATGTCTAGGCAGAGGGAAGAGGAAGTGCAAAGGTCCTGTGGCCAGAACCCAGAGCATGCCTGGCTTTGGCAGAACAGCAAGGAAGCAAAGAGACCTATGTGGCAAGAACAGAGCTGGCAAGGGGGAAGAGAAAGATGGAGTCAGGGAGGTAACGAGGACCAGATCAAGGACCTTGTGAGCCATGGAGTGGATTTTAGCTTTTCCTGAGAGGTGCCCTGGAAGGACTCTGAGCAGAAGAGTGATGTGGGTTGATTCACACTTTAACGGGATCCCTCTGGCTGTTTTGTGGGAATAAATTGTAGGGACAAGGGCAGATGACGTTACAGTACTAGTTTCTGCAAGTCTTCGAGGGACCTGGCTAGTATTTATGCCTGCCTGCCTTCATGCACACTCCATAGGGTCCTTCCCCTTTGCCCAGAACCTTGGCTGTTTGGATTCTTGAGGAAGGTGGAAGTGGGAGTGGCTGCGGAGAGGGTGCCTACCAGAGTCCAGCCCAAGCAAGTAGGTGTACAAGCAGAAGCCAGAGGAACTGGGGAGTGGGTGTCCGGAGTTGCAGTGTGTGAACTTGTCCCCAGGAACACTTGGAGTTGTATTTGTCCATGAGTGAGTCTGTACCATGTGTCCCATGATGATCCAGGGAGCCTGCATGCTCCTGACTCCTGAGCCCTGCAAATTTTCCCTGAGCACCTGCTCCATGTCAGGCCTTATGCAGGGGACACAGCCGTGACCGACAGAGAGAGCTCCAACCCTGCCCCCATGGACCCGCGGTCCAGTGGGGGGAGAGATTAATCCACAGACAATATGACCTAGAATGTGCAGGACTGGGTTAGGGGAGCCTAGAGGGGGCCTTTGACCTAGGCAGGGGAGCAGGGAGGGCATCCTGGAGGAGGTGATGGTGTAGCTAATACTAAAGAGTCCCCTTTCCCAGTGTAACAATTGCTTTCCTACATCACCAGTGTGACCAATAACTCCCAGGCTGACATGTAATCTAAGTCTTCCTTCTGAGCCCGATGGTCAAAGCCATCTTACCAGTGACCCCCATTCTGGCCAGTGTCCAGGGCTAGCTACTCCCTACAACCAGTGACATCTCTCCCCTCCCCCGTTCCCAGAGGATTTTGTCCCAGTCAGACCCGGCTTGTGAGAAGCCTTGAGCAGTCGGAACTATGGCCCCTCCCCCCATCTGACCTGTGACCCTTCCTTCAGACCCCTGGCTCTGCTCCTCCCCACTCCCCTCAGGTGCCCCAGCCTGCTCCCCTCCCCCACTCACCTGCTCCCTCCAGCCGGATTCTCCACCCCTTCCCCCAAAGGTTGGGAGGGAGTGAAGGGGAGAGGAAGGGAGGAAGGGGGGTGGCATTCCTGGGATTCTCCGGGTGAGGGGATGAGGGAGGGCTCGAGGAAGAAGGAGAGCCACGGAAAGAGTACCCCACCGCACTCCCCGCTCCCCACCCCCATAACTGAGCCCTGGGCTGAACTGAGGTTTGAAGACCATTAAATTTAAGAGATTGAATTGATGGGTTCCAGGCCACTGGTCAGACAGGAAAGCAGCCCTGAGCACTGGCTACAGGGGAGGGCCTCACAAGGCATACAGGGAGAAGATGTTCTAGGCCAGTGATCAAGCTGGGCGCCACTGGTTGTACTGGGAGGGAACAGGGCAAGCCGCTGGTCGCGCCGGGAACCACCGGTTCCACTGGGAGAGGCCAGTGCATCCCCTAATGGCCCCTGGTCAGAATGAGGGGGAGAGGGACCACGGTGCGGTGAGGTCCCAGATCAGGACACTGGTTAGACTGGTCTGTCAGGCCACCGCCGGGGGCACTGGTCAGCCTGAGCCAGGCAGACCAGGACTTGGGGGCAAAGGGAGCCCCGCTCCGGGGGCCGAGCGCTGGGAGGTCCACTCCGGGCAGTGGGAGGTCCTGGCGGGGTGCCTGGGTTTGGGGGGGGCGGGGACGAAGGGGGGCCGGGGGGGCGGGGCGGGGCGGGGCTTCTAGGGGCGGGGCCTAGTCGCTCCCAGCCCCCGGGGCCGCGGAGCTGCAGCCCGGCCAGTCGCCGCCGCCGCCGTCGCCGCCGCCGCCGCTGCCGCCACCGCGAACATGGAGCCCCGGGACGGCCCGGCCCGGGCGTGCAGGGCCCCGCGGCTGCTGGTGCTCGCGCTCCTGCTGGGGGCGCACCCAGGTATGGCTCGGGCAAGAAGCAGGGCGCCACTGGGGGCGGCCCCTGGGGACCCCAGGAAGGGAAGGGGGAAGGGGATTTCATCGACCCCAGGAAGCCAAACCTGGGACCCCCGCCCCCCGAGCAAAAGGGATACAGGAGCATGGGGGATACCCCTCCCAATGTGAGACCTGGGGACAGCCAGGCAGAGGGGCTGGGCATCCCAGAGCAGTGGATTACACAGCACCCGGGAACTCAGCCCGCTCTGCACTCCCGACCAAGGAGTGAGGGCCCTCCGCCCCTGGAATCTGGGTCCCGAGACTCCTGCTCCCTCAGACCCAGGGGTCCAGGCCTCCAGTGGCTGGAGTGGCTTCACCCAGGACACAGGAGACCCAAACCCCAGGGCTTCCCCCAGAAAGGTTCTCAAGTTTTGCCAGGGCCAGGGACCCTATGGCTAGAGCTCAGTGAGTCACGTGCTCTTGAGGGTTCCCCCCAGCCTGGATTCAGAGCCCAGACCCTAAGGAAGTCACCTCCCTCATGGAGGGGCTGGAACACTGGCCCTTGGCGGTGTTGGTGGAACAAAGTGTTTTTGAGTGACAGTGCCCCTTTCCTGGGGCCCCAGATAAATCCACACACCTGCGTGGTGGTGGGAGGGGAGGAGGCCCAGAGGGGCTGGCACCAGAGGGACAGAGAGATCAGGGAGATCAGGGCACAGGGATCTCTCCATCTGTCCTCCTGTCTGTTACTCAGACTAGCCCCAGGCACCAGCCTGGTCCCACACCCCCTCCCCTGGGGCAGGCCTGGGCCAGAGGTGAGTGCCTGGGAATCCAGGCCCCTGGCACAAACATGGTGAATAGCGGGTCCCCAGGGGCAGGGCTGGTCAAGCTGGGCGGGGAAGGGAAGGGAGGTTCTAAGAAGTGAGAGCTGATGCCAGGATGCCAGCCCAGAGGGTGAGAGAGCATGGTTTCCCCAATGGGAACAGCTCTATCTGCCAGGATCCTGGGGCAGGACTCCAGCCTACCACCGCCACCTCCCCCAACCCTGGCTCCCTTCCACCTCAGGATTCAGGCTCCTGGGCCTCGCCCCCCTCCTGTTCGGAGGGGACGCACCTTACCCCCTTCCCTGCTCCATCAAAGAGGCAGAGGGGCCAAGGGGCGGGTAGGGGGCTCTGGCGCCAGGTGGGGCAGGTCTGGGCCAGCCTGTCCCTCCCACATTCCTGAAACCTGCCCAGCCCTGTCCCCCCTTACCACCCCCACACACCCATACCTCAGCTGCAGGAGCAGCCCCAGCCCCCTGACTCATGACAAGAGACCCAGGGGCTGAGAGAGATGGAGACAGAGCGCCAGGCCAACAGAGAGGCAGAGACTGTGGCCTAGAGATGGAGACCCAGAGTGAGAGACACACAGGCAGAGATGGAGAGACAGCAACCCCGGGCACCGCGCCAGGCCCTGCGCAGGGTGCTGGAGGCCAAGGGATGAGCCAGTGCTGGCCCTGCCCTTGAGGGGCGGCTGGTCTAGTGGGAGGAGCAAGGACAGGTGCAGTTCCCCCCCACCCAGGAGGATTGGACAGAGGGTCCTCTGGGAAGGAGCCCTTAGTTCTGTGAATAGAGAGATGGAGAGAAATGCCGATGGGTTTGCAAACTCAGAGATGCAGACATGAGAGATGTTGGGAGGCGGGAGCTGGCCCTGAGGGATAGGGGCTGAGGGTCTGAACGGTGTCGAGGGAGGAGGGAGCTGGAGGCCTGGATTCTTGGGTCTGAAGGAGGAGGGGCTGGGGGTCTGGACTCCTGGGTCTGAGGGAGGAGGGGCTGGGAGTCCTGACTCCTGGGTCTGAGGGAGGAGGGGGCTGGGGGCTGGGAGTCCTGACTCCAGGGTCTGAAGGAGGAGGGGCTCAGAGGCAGAGAGAGCTCAGTGGCTCTCCTGCAGGTGCCCAGGCTGAGGAGCCTTTGCCTGGGTCCTCCCTGGTGGAGGTGATGAAGGGGGAGCCCGTCGCCCTGAACTGCACCGCCTTGGCGGCCCATGACCATTTTGTGCTGGAGTGGTTCCTGGTGAGTGCTGCCGGCTGGGGGCCAGAGGGCAGCCAAGGGGGCTGGGAGTCAGGGCACTGCAGGGCTGCACACATTCCTTCCCTCATCTGAGCCCAAAGGACAGAAGAGCTTCATCTAGTTGCCTTCCCATTTTACAGGTGGGGGAGTTGAGGCCCAGCAAACAGAAGGATTCTCCAAGGTCCCCTGGCTTCTGGGCACAGCTGAGACTAGAAGGAAGATCTCCACCCTTGGGAGCACAGGCTCCTGAGAGAGAACATTGAGAAACAGACGAAGATATAGCAAGAGACGGGGTGGGGTGGGGGGACTAAAGGAAGAGAAAGAAAAGAAGAGGAGATAAGAGGCCGAGGAACAGGCAGAGAGAGGAGGAGAGACAGGAGCAGAGCAGGATGGAGAATGAGGGACCAAGTGAGGAGAACACCCCACAGGGCCCAGGAATAAGAGCCAGACCAGAGGGAGGTGACGAGAAGAGAGACATGACCTGCAGGACAGAGGGGGAGGGCAGGCCAGGCAGCTCCAAGCTGAGGCCCTCCCCGCCCACAGGCAGACCGCTCTGGGGTCCGCCACCGCCTGGCCTCAGCCCAGCAGCAGGGCTCCGAGCTCCAGGGCCAGGTGCACGACTCCCGGGGCCGCAGCCCCCCATACCAGCTGGACTCCCGGGGCCACCTGGTGCTGACTGACGCCCAGGTGGGAGACGAGCAGAGCTACGTGTGCGTGGTGAGGGCGGGCACAGCGAGCGCCGAGGCCACCACGGAGCTCCGCATGTTCGGTGAGTGTCTGCCAGCATCCCGGAAGGGGAGGGCAAGGGAGAGCCCCGGAAAGGGGCTCCTGATGGTAACATCTCCCCCACAGCGAAACCCGAGGCCACGGAGGTCTTCCCCAACAAAGGGATCCTGTCTGTGGTGGAAGACTTTGCCCAGGAGGTACCTGGGGTGGGGACCCTGATTCCAGGGTCCTGGGAGAGGAGAGCGCTGGGAGGTTTGCACTCCCGCGTCCTGGGAGAGGACTGGGCTGGGGGACCCAGACTCCTATACCTGAGTGAGGAGAAGTCCCAAGGAAAGAGGGGCCCGGGCTTCAGAGTCCTGGGTCAGAGCCCAGGGCCATGCCTGTGTCTGCCCTAGATCGCCACCTGCAACAGCCGCAATGGGAACCCCGCCCCCCAGATCACGTGGTATCAGAACGGGCAGCCGCTCCGGGTGCCCATGGAGGTGAACACAGGTGAGCAGGCGCCTGAGCCCAGGTAGGCGTGGGATGCAGCCGGGTGGCAGCCGGTGCTGACCGCCTCCCTGCTCTCTCCCAGAGGGCTACATGACCAGCCGCACGGTCCGCGAGGCCTCGGGCCTGCAGTCTCTCACCAGCACCCTCTACCTGCGGCTCCGGAAGGCCCACCGGGATGCCAGCTTCCACTGCTCCGTGAGCTACGACCTGCCCATGGGCCGGCGCGGCCACCTGGACAGCCCTGCCTTCCACCTGACCCTGCACTGTGAGTCCGTGAGGGTCCTGACCTCCCTCGACCTTGGACCCTCCTAGCTGACCAGTGGCCCGCCCTGATTTAGCTCCCCCTCCAGCACCCTGAACCCCGTGGCGTCTCAGGACTAAACTGCTCCCCTGAATTGGGTCTTGGAATCTCACCCTGACCTGTCGCCCACACGGACCTCTGATCCTTGACCTGTTCTCTCAGCTCAACCTCTGACCTCTGGTCCCTGATGTCAGATTAAGTGCGAATCCGAGCTGTAAAGGATATGACCTCTGCCCTCTGACCAACCACAGCCTGCCCCTTGGCTGCGGCACTGACCTCTTTCCCTTAACCCAGACCTGCCTCTTACCCTTGACCTGACCTACCCTTAACCCTGATCATGAGTCCATCCTGACCCAACCGTCCCTCTTGCGCTCTCCCTTAGATCCCACAGAGAACGTGGATTTCTGGGTGGGCAGCCCGTCCACCACCGAGGGCTGGGTACGCGAGGGTGACTCTGTCCAGCTGTTTTGCCGGGGGGACGGCAACCCCAGCATGGAATACGTATTTTTCCGCCTTCAGGTGACTCACCCCATCGTTCCTTTGGAAGTCCCGGCCCCTGACCTCTGACTTATTGACCTCCACCAACTTCTGACCTTTCACTTGGGTGGCCCCTGGCTTAGCAGGGCACCTGGCTGGTGACCCAGTAACTAGCAGGACCTCTGAGCCCCTATTTGAGAGCGTCCTAACTTGCTACCTGACCTGGGGGACCCCTGGCCTAGCAGGGCCTCTGCCCCGTTACTTGAGGGGGCCCTGACCCTAGGAGGACACTAACTCGGGGACCCCGACCTACAAGATGCCTAACTCTGACCCGGGTGGCCCCAACCTAGCTGGACCCCGCTGGACTGGGGCGGCTCCTGAGCCGGGTTCCTCATCCCTGGTCACCCAGGACAAACAGGAGAACGTGCTGAAAACAAATCTTGAGGGGAACTTGACCCTGGAGGGGGTTCAGCGGGGCCAGAGCGGGACCTACGGCTGCAGGGTCGAGGACTACGACGCTGCCGAGGACGCGGTGCTCTCCAAAACCGCGGAGCTGCGCGTGGCCTGTGAGCGTCCTGGGAGAACGGGCAGGGGGGCCCTAGCACCAGCGGCCTCCTCGCCCTCATCCCGCAGCCCCGCTGCCAACCCTTGCTCTCCATTTCTGTGGTCCTTCCTGGTCCACGGTGGTCCCCTCCGCTCCCAGGGGCCTACCCCAGCCCCCTCCGGTCTCCCACAGGAGGCAGTCAGAGAGCTCATTCCGAAGCACAAACCTGACTGCCCCCTGTTCTGAACCTGCCATGGCTCCCCAGTGCCCCTGGGAGAAAGCCTATGTGATCCATCCCGGCCTTCTAGGCCAACCTGGGGGCTTCACCTCTGCCTGACGCTTCTCCCCACCCAGGCATTCTTCTCATCCCAGCCAAGCTCCTCTCCTCATGTCTAGGTCCACTCCCCTGCTTTGTACTTTCCATGTCTAGCCAAGTCTCCAGGGTCCCAGTCTTCTAGAAAACCTTCTTAGTCTGCTTGCACCCGAGCCCTGGGCAAAGGGTCTGTCCCTCCTTGGCACTCCTTCTGCCTCCTTTTCTGGGGCTCGACCCTGTGGCTGGGGTCGAGGAGACAGCTGTGAACAACATAGGCCAGTCCCCACCTTCTTTTCCCAGCCTGGTCGGGGAGACAGGTGGTAGATGGGGAACAAGACACTTTGAGTAGCCATAGGACAGCTACAGGGACTAACCCAGAGGGAGGGGATAAGAGATTGGCTGGGTGAGTGGGGACTATTTTAGACGGAGGATGTTACAGGCTCTGTCCCGTCCCGGGAAGCGGATTCTGACTTGGAGATCTGCAGGCAGCAAGTTTATAGGACGTTCCTTGGGATCCACATCTATGGAGGCTGAGAAAAGGAAGGAAGCAAGACTGGGCAGAGGCAGAAGACGGGCCGAGAAAGTCTCAGTAGGCTCTGAGGGGCACCTGAAAGCTGGTCTTCAGAATTGTCCCCAGTTGGGGCAAGGGGGCTGGACCTTTCTACCCCCACGTCAAACAGCCATTGCACATGGGCCGCCTGAGGAAGGGGGCATGACCTTGAGCGAGGGGCTCTGTGCAGCTGAGGCAGTTCCCAGAGAGGGCCGACAGCTGAGGGCTGACAGCTGACATCCTTCTCAACAGCTGGGGGAATAAATCCTTCAGTGTGGAGGGGAAAGCTGAGTGTCCACAACAGGGGGACAGAGGAGCCTCTCAGTTAAGTAGGAAACCAAAGAATGGAATCAGAAACACGAAGAGCCCAAAGAGGAGCTTCCAGGCAGAGGGATCAGCAAGTGCAAAGGCCCTGGGACAGGACTCAACCATGGCATACTGGAGAAAAGTGGAAAGAGTAGGGTAGCTGGAGCTTGGGACAAAGGTGGGGGGATGAGAAGCAAGGCCGAGGACATAGGCCGAGGTTAGACCAGGAAGGCTCCTGTAGGCTTTGTCAAGGAATTTGGCCTCTATGCCAAGGGCATCAGGGAGCCCCAACGAGATTTTATGCAGAGAGCAGGGCTGACCAGTGTGTGTTTTCAAAAGATCCATCTGGCAGCTCTGGGGATAGAGGGGCTGAGGATCCTGGCCAGCAGGAAGCCCAGTGAGGAGCTGGCTACAGTAGTTAAGGCTGTTGGTCCTGGAGGTCAGAGATGGAGAGAAGTGGGAGGGTCGGTTTCAGAGGCAGAGCAAACAAAACTGGATGGAAAGATGGGTGATGGGGTTTGGGTGGTAAATCAGAGAAGGAACACCTCCCACCTCCCCGGTCCACTCCGGAGGAAGGTGGTTGAATTGGCCATGGGATTTGGTGTTAGATTTGGGCTCAAGACTTGCCCTGGATGGGAGCGTGGTAAGCTTGTGGAGGTGGGGAGAATGAGAAGGAATGCTGACAGGCTCTTCTTAGGGTCATGCATTCATGTCTGCACCCCCAACAGCCCTGGAGAGCCCCTAACTACATGGGGGAGGGTCTGGGGAAGGTGACAGTCTGCCCCCCTCCTCCAGACCTGGACCCCCTCGAGCTCAGCACCGGGGAGGAGCTCTCCTTACACTTGGGTAACAGCACAACCGTGAACTGCTCCGTGCGAGGTCTGCCCACCCCTGCCCTGCGCTGGACCAAGGTGAGAGGGGAAAGGAGCCCCCAGCCCTGGAACCCTCGGCTCACACCCTCTCCCCTTCCTCGACCCCATCCTCACACCCACCTGGCCTCCCTGTTCTCTCCGTGCCAGGACTTCGTCCCCCTGGGGAATGGCCCCACCCTCTCCTTGAGTTCCATCACCTTCGACTCGGCGGGCACCTACGTCTGTGAGGCCTCCATGCCCACGGTCCCCCTTCTCAGCCGTACCCAGAGCTTCAAGCTGCTGGTCCAAGGTTCGGGCTGGGGCAGGTCCGGATGGGGACCGTGGGGGTGGGGGCGCCAGAACCAAGGGCTGGGCCCTCTGCCTGCTAGTCCTCTCCTCTCTCTCCTCTTAGAGAGGAGACCTTGGAGAGGTCCCCTTCTCCAGCGGACCTCCTGCTCTTCCCTCCCTCCCCCCTCCACCTCCAGGGCCACCTCAGTTAAGCGCAGAAGAGACTCAGTCCCAGACAGAGGGCGGCTGGAGGGAAGGAGATGAAGTCAGGCTGGTGTGCTCTGCCCGCGGTTACCCAGAGCCCAAACTCAGCTGGAGCCAATTGGGTGGCAGCGTAAGGAACTATCCTGTCCACCCTGAGCTCCCCGGGACCCAGGCCCCCTCCCCAGACCCCTTGGGGGACCCTGCCCCCCTCACTGACCGGAGCTTTGCACCCCTCCACTTCCTGAGGGACTGGACATTTTCCGCTCTGCCCTCGCCCCAGCCCTTGATCCCAGGCGCCAGGGTTAACCCAAGCATCTACAGCCAGCAGAACCGGCCCCCACTGGGCAGGGCTGGGTGAGCAGCTCCCTGACCCTGAAGGTGACGAGCGCCCTGAGCAGAGAAGGCGTCTCCTGCGAGGCCTTCAACACCCACGGGAAGAAGCAGCATGTCTTCCACTTCGGCTCTGGTGAGGAGCTGCAGGGGTGGGAGGAGGCTGCCCCAGGGTCCGACAGAGCCCTGCCAGCTGACCCCTCCTCCTCTCCCATCCCGTCCCTGTAGTGGCGCCCCAGACTTCCCAGGCGGGCGTGGCTGTCATGGCCGTGGCCGTCAGTGTGGGCCTCTTGCTTCTCGTCGTCGCTGCCTTCTACTGCATGAGACGCAAGGGTCGCCCTGGCTGCTGCCGGCGAGGGGAAAAGGGGGCTCCGTGAGTGGCCTGCAACCTTGGAATTGACCTCTGTAACCCCATCCCATCCCTCCACCCACCTCTGATGTCACCTCCCACTTCAAGCCTAAACCCAGCCCATGACCAGCCCCAACCACATCCCATCCTCAACCCCAGACCCAAATACATCTCAGCCCTGGCCCCATCGCCAAATGAAATGCAGTCCTGTCTCCAACCTCAGACCTAATCCACAGCAACGCCCAGCCCAGAACCATCCCTGACCCCATCTCCAAGCCCTGCCGCAGGCCATCTGAAGCCCCAGTCTCCTTTGCAACCCTAGTGTTGGGCCGGATCACATGGCCACCATTCACTGCAGTCCGCAGCCATCCCCAAACCCACCCCTGGAGCTGATCCCCAGCCAAGTCCACACCTCCAACTCTGACAGCATCCTACCTACCCATCCCCAACCCGGATGCTTTTACCTAACCCATCCACATCCCACTCCCGCCCGTGGTCCCCAAGTCCATCCTCATCCCAAACGACCCCCGCCTCAGTCCTTTCCCCAGGCAGGACCACCTCCAACGCACTACCTCCTCCCCCTCCCCCCAGGCCACCTGGAGACCCACAGCTGAGCCACTCAGGGTCAGAGCGGCCTGAGCAGACAGGCCTTCTCATGGGAGGTGCCTCTGGGGGAGCCAGGCATGGCAGCGGGGGCTTCGGAGATGAGGTGGGTGAGGACCCAGGCACCTTGTGGGTGGGGGGAGCGCAGGGGGCGGTGACGCCCAGGCCCAGGCTGACCTCTCCCTCTCCTCCCAGTGCTGAGCCCGGAGGACCTCAGAGAGGCTCCCTGGACCTGACCTCAGAGAGTCAGCATCAGATAACCAGCTCTGCCCACGCCTCCGCCTGCCCCCACCTTCCCTCTTCCCCCTCTGGCCCTCCCTTCCCTTCCTTCCTCTGCAGGCGGGGCAGGGACCTACAGCAGCCACTGCTTGCCTGGAGGGAGGGAGGGAGGGTGGGTAGGAGGGGACCTTCCTCCAGGGAATGTGACTCTCCCAGGCCCCAGAATAGCTCCTGGACCCAAGCCCAGGGCCTGGCCCGGGACAAGACAAGGCTCCAGGGCTCTGAGGGTCGGCCGGCCAGGGCGATTTTTACCTCCTGCCCGCATCGCTGGTCCCCCCGCCCCACCTGACGTCCTGCTGCATAGTCTGACACTGGATCTCCACCCCTGCCCCTCCACCCCCGCCCCATCATCTGTGGACACTGGAGTCTGGAATAAAGGCTGTCTGTCACGTCACATCATGCTGTGGCCAGAGCCTCTTCTGGAGGATGAGAGGAGAAGGGGCGCAGGTGATGGTCCTTCCCCACCCCCTTTGCAAGACCTGGGAGAAGTCTGCTGTCATGGAGGAAGAGATAAGAGAGCAGGGAGAATTCAGCTGGCCAAGGGAGGAAGAGAGAGGACCCAAGGGTCCTAAGGGTGTTGTTCAGTGCCTGCTTGAAGGCTGGGGTACGATTCCCTTAAGTGCAATCCCCAGCCTCTCTTGCAGAGACCAAGTGGGAACAGCAGGACAGAGGAAAAGCTTTCTCTGAGCTGCCAGAGTAGATGGAATTAGGGCTGGAGCTGCCCCCTCTGAGAAAGGCATGGTTCCTGCCACTGAGAATTCCATAGGGAAGGGGGGGGTGACTTGGGGGAACCCTCAAAAGGGTTTCCGGGGCAGAAAAGACTGAGGCCAGTTAGAGAGATGTAATCAGGTCGAGGAAGAGAGCGATTTGAGAGTGGAATGGAAAGAGAGGGAGATGGGGGGCGGGGAGGGACTGCAGAAGCCCTTAGGGTCAGACAGAGTTTTAGGGAAAGAGGCAGAGACAGACCAACAGGGACAAAGAGAGAAACAGAATTGGGACTCAAAGATCACTACAGTCAGCAAGGGAAAGAAAAAAGGTTGAAAGGAGCAGCTGAGAAGGGGTGCCTGTATGACCTTGGGCAGTCACCTGGGCAGTAGAGGGGCTGCTGGAAGGCGTGTGTGCGCCCAGAGGTCTCTGCGCTCAGACCTTTTCTGCCTTGGGTCTCCCACAAGTGCATCTGCTTCTCTGTCCTCAGTTTGCTTATCCACAAAATGGACAGAGTGGGATCTGTCACCCTGAGAAAGTGGGGAGCTGCTATGGGAGGGCCTCCTGGTAGGGGACTGAGCCACATGTGCGGGGTCCCCAGAGAAGAAGCGCTCACAGCCTGATGAAGATGTCCAAACTCCACTGTTTATTGAATCGGTTTAAACCAAATGAGAGAAGCTGGAGAATAGAGAGGGAGCAGGTTAACCCACTTAGATCAGGACACAAGTGAGCCAGGTCCCCACCGCCTGAGTTTTGGGGTACATGCGGCTCCCGAGTCCTGTCTCCCCATGGTGTGGTTCTGATGCCCATAGTGGAGGGTGAACTAAGGGGCTCTGCACCCCAAAGGCGCCAGGGCCACAGAGTGGGGGGAGGGGGCAAATGCTCTTGGCCATGACTGTAGCTGGCTGATTACGTGCTTGGCAGCCATGGCTTTTAACGGCATGGCTTGGGCCCAGGACTCAGGGAACAGAGCTGGAGTCACCAGCAGGAAGCCCCTCACCAACACATGGATGCTTGGGGCTTACACGATCCTTCCATCCTTCCCATCTAAGTCCAGATCATTCTTTTTTTTTTTTTTTAAGATTTTATTTATTTATTCGAGAGAGATCACAAGTAGGCAGAGAAGCAGGCAGAGAGAGAGGAGGAAGCAGGCTCCCCGCCGAGCAGAGAGCCCGATGCGGGGCTCGATCCCAGGACTCTGGGATCATGACCTGAGCCGAAGGCAGAGGCTTTAACCCACTGAGCCACCCAGGCGCCCCAAAGTCCAGATCATTCTTAACATGTCTACCAGGCCCTGTGAGCTGCCTCTGAAAAAAATCCTCTTTGTTTCATCTCTCTGCTTCCTGATTCACGTGGCTTTCTTGTTTTCTATATGGCAGAAGTGACTATGCTTTTTAAAAAAATACAGCAGACACGAGAGTGGTTGAGAGAATTTGATAAGATAACCATGGAAAGTGTTTATACAAAGCCTGGCACGGAGTATGTTTTCAGTACGTGTTTATTAGTAGTCGTATCACCATCCAAGGAAAATGGAGAGTCAGAGAGAAAAGCAAAATAGAGTCCCTTGGTCCAGGGAAGGGACCAGGTGGAGAGAGAGATCACTGTAAGAGCAGACATTGGTGAGGGGGATCTGGGGAGCTGGGGGTGGGCGGGGGATGAACAGATGGTGGGGGGAGGGGAGAGAGGGGATCTCAGGGAGAAGGGGTTCTCTATGCTCAGCACCTGGTCCCTGAGTTAATGAGGGGTGTGTCCTGGCCTGCCTCCCAGGAGGGCATACATTTGCTTAAGGTCCCTCATCTGTATAGCATCCCAGGTGATTTGCATACAGATGGCAGCCTGTGCCCTCAGTCCAATCCCTCCCACCTTGGCCAAGGGTCTAGGAGAATGGAAAAGGGGGAGCCCGCAGGATCTGGGGCTCCAAGAAGTAAAAGCAAGTTTGGAGTAAACTACCATTGTTTATCAGCATTCTGTGGCTCCCTATTGCTCTCAAAAACATGAGCCACCCTTCATCATTTAGGACCTAAAATGTTGCCCCTCACTCATAACCCACCATTCCCTCTGTCACACATGTCCCCGCCGTCATGCCTTCATGACTTAACTATTCCTGGAATGCCCTCCCCCATTTCCCCCATTGTCACGAAGCTTGCTTGTCTTTCAAAGCCTGGACCTCTTGAAGGATTCTAGCACTCCCATTTCCCTGTCCTGGGAATTTTATAGGAATCTGTGCCTCTTATGGACCCCTATAGATTCCATTAGTGAGGATACGTTTGGTGGCAAATGACCAAAAAAAAAAAAAAGGAAGGAAGTCAAAAATTTGTGTAAGTGAAAAGGAAAATTATTCACTTGTATAACCAGGACGACCAAAGGCTGACTACCTTCAGGCATAGCTGGATCCAGGGGCTCAAATAGTCTCATCAGAAAGCTGTCCTCTCCTGGGGCTCATAATACATTATGTGTTAATAAAATTTAAAAAAGAAAAAAGAAAGTTGTCCTCTTCCATTTCACAACTCTCCTGTCCTCTAAGCACAGGCAAGGGTTTTTTTTTTTTTTCTCTCAAGAGTCACCCCAGCAGGGATGCCTGGGTGGCTCAGTCGGTTGAGCTGCTACCTTCGCTCAGGTCATGATCCCAGGGTTCTGGGATTGAGTCCCACATCAGGCTCCTTGCTCAGTGAGGAGCCTGCTTCTCTCTCTGCCTCTGCCTGCCACTTTGCCTGCCTGTGCTTGCTCGCTCTCTCTCTGACTAAATAAATAAATAAATAAAATCTTTAAAAAAGAAAAATAGTCACCCTAGCGCCAGATTTCTACCCTACCAGTTTACCAACCCCCAACAAAAAAAGGTGTCCCAGGGCACCTGACTGGCTCAGTTGGTACAGCATACAACTCTTGATCTCAGGGTTGGTTATAGGTTTGAGCCCCACGTTGAATGTAGAGTTTACTTAAAAAATAAAATCTTAAAAAAAAAAAAAAAAGTGTGTCCTTTTCCTATTCATTCAAGAAGTCTGAAGTCTCAGGGCTAATTCCCATTGGACAGGACTGGGTCCCACCCCCATCCGTGAACCAATCCCTGTGGCCAGGGGATCGACCACATGCTCTGATTGGGCAGGACAGGGTCAGGCTCACTGTGGACCTTAAGGACTGAGTGTAGGGGGATTCCTTGTAGGAAAACTTGGGGGTGGGGTGGGGTGGGGGGGACTGCTGGGAGAATAAAAAGAGGTGACAGGTTGCCAGGCAGGTAAATACTTGGCACCAACCCCAAAGCTTCAGCAGGAAGACTTTGGCTTTGTGCCTGTACCTCTGGGTGGTTATGGCTCTTCAGTGAAGGGCCATGGGACTCCTCAACACTCAAGGCTGCTTCCTCAGGCATGAGACCCACCCAGGCATTTGTCAACAAACAGAGCAGCGCTCAGCTTAATGCATGTCCCCTTCTTCATGTGAAGGGGGCATTAAACTCCAGCTTACCCTCCTAGGGCCTCCCTTGTGGGCTCCACAAAGAACTGCCAGGAAGGCTGAGCTCACTCCTTGACAGGTCCAAAAAAAGAACAGGTGCTAGGGGGCCTTCCTGGGAGAAATCTCCCTGGGGACTGGGCATCGTGTTCAAGGGAGAAAGGGATGTTGGGGGTGGGGAGGCAAGGATTATGCAAAGCAAATTAGTAGCAAAGCGACATAAAACCCAGGGTTTCCTGGCCATCTAGTCTGGCCCCAGAGTGGGGAGAGAAGGACAAAGAGATCACGTCTATTATGAACCTACTTGTCCCGTGGTGCCAAACCTGAGATATGCATTATCTGGAGGGCATGTAGGGTAGAAAGGCTAAGAGTGCAGACTGCCAGGGTTCAAATTCCTGCTTGCTACTTTCTTGCTGGGTGGCTTGGGGCAAATGACCCTCAGTGTACTTTTCGGTGTAACGGGGATCACGATAATGTCTCCACCAGTGGATTCTTGTGAGGAATTTACTAAGATGCATCAATCCGGGATTTGCCATTTTGTAACTGTTGGGCCAAGTCATTTCATCTCTCTGTGCCTCAGTTCCCTTATTACATAGGGTCCCGTGTGGGTTATTTGAGCTAATACAGTGCACCTAAATGTGTACCCAGCACATTGTAACTATATTTATGAATAGTATCATTACCAATACTTGAAGGCAGGCCAGTAAGAATCCCTACCATTTGAGACCTTAACCTTTGGGGAGGAAAGCTCAGGTGTGTGGTGAGAAGGGGAGGACAAGTCTAGGGGGTCCTCTTGCTGGGGTAAGAAGCTCTCAAGCATCTGCCCCCAGTTGAGCTACCTTCGCCCTAGAGGAACGGGATGGGGGTGGATTTCAGGGGCTCAGTGGCATACCCTCCCCCTCCACCAGCCTCCCGCTTCCCGCCCTCACCCCTACACGCTGGGCGGCCTCACCAGCTCTCCCCCGGTCAGTCCTAGGAATGTGAAGAGGTAGGTGGGGGTGGGGAGGAGCAGGCGCCGCCGGGGAGAGACAAAGGGGCCGAGTCAGAACTAGAAACACAAAGACGCGAGGAGGCTGGGAAGATCGGAGAAGTGGGACAAGGACAAGGGGAGGGACCGACGGAGCCTGGAGGCCGGACCCGAGCCTAGCCCCGCAGGGCCAGCGGAGCGCGGGCCCGGTCTGTGCCGCCCCCTGGCGGGAGGCTGCGGTAACGAGGAGGTGAGGACCCGAGGCAGGAGAGGACTGGGGGATGCGCGGAGCGAGACAGAGAGGCAGGAACAGAGACATCGAGAGAGACACAGAGAGAAACGACAGACACCGAGGGGCACACATAGAGACAGAAACAGAGTCAAGGGGTTGGAAAGAGACACGGGAACCAAGTGACACAGGAACAGGAAGAGAAGGACAAAGAGAGCAGAAACACAAAGCGACACCGAGACGTGAGGACTGAAAGACCCAGAATCAGAGAAATAAAGGGACGAAGGAGATCAAAGGTGGTGAGAGAGAGACACAGAGCCAGAGACACTGAGAGGGACAGAGAAATCTGGACAGGAATGGCGCAGCGACGCCCAGAGTCCGAGGCAGAGATTGGGAAGAGACAGGATAAGCCGAGACGCTCCCAGATGGAGACAGATACTGGGCGGGGGACAAAAACTGGGAAAGTCTGGTGGCGGGGAAGGGGCTGTGGTCTCAGCCTGGGGGCGGGACTCCAGGAGGGGCGGGCCTATGACAACCCACGTGCCTCACGCAGGTGTGACGACGAGGCCTCAGGCTAAGCCGAAGGGGGCGGGGCTAGAACTTGGCGCGGGGCTGAGTCCGGGCGGGACTGAGTTCCAGGGAAGAGGCTGGACCAACTGCCGGGAGAGTGGGTAGGCGGGGCCTGCTGGGGGCGTGGCTTCAGGGGGCGGAGACCGCCCTGAGCCCCGGAGGGGGCGTGACAGAACCTTAAAGGAGCCACCGGGAGATCGGGGGAGGCGGGGCGCGGGAGGCCTGCTGGAGGGCAAAGGGGCGGGGTTTGAACGCCAGGAGAGGCGGAGATAGAATTCTAGTGGAGGGGCGAGATCGAATCCCCGGGAGCGGCAGGTGTAGAATCCTGGGAGGGGGCGGGTGCAGAGTGCTGGGCGGGGCGGGAGTAAAATCCTAGGGAGGACCAGCGTGGAATCTCAGAGAGGGCGGGACAGCTTGAGCCAGCGGGGCCGGAGCCCAAGGTCGGCTCCGCGGGGGGGATTGGGGAGGGAAGGGGTGGGTCCTGTGACGTCAGCGAGTCCGAGCTGCGGGAGAGAAGCCTGGGGCCGGGGGCACCGAGCGGGGAGAGCCCGGCCCCGAGAGCAGAGCCGCGAGAGTAGACCGGGCGGGAACCGGCCGAGAGCCGGAGCCCCTCAGGCACCTGCTCGACCGCCCAGCGGATCGGCGCTCACGGAGTGGCCCGCAGGCCCCCGCCCGGGCCCAGTCCCTCCCCGGGCCCCCCCATGGCCCGGGCCGCAGCCCTCCCGCCGTCGAGATCGTCGCCGACGCTGCCGCTTCTGCCGCTGCTGCTACTGCTGCTTCTGCTCTGCGAAACCGGTGAGAAACCACAGACGCTCACCCCCCGCGCGGACCCAGTCCCTTCCCCACCTTCCGAGTGCGGGGAGCCTGAGCACCTTCCCCGCTCCACCCCCAGTTCACCAAGCCCTCTCTCTCGAGCCCTCTTCCTCGCTGGCTCCTACCGACTCCGACCCTTTCCTCTCTACAGCCCTCTCCTCTCATCACCCTTCTTTACAACTCCCCCAGCCTACACCGGACTTCTCGGTTACCCCTCCCCCTTCCTCAGATTCTAACACCGAAAGGGTTAAATCCGAGTCTTCGCGACCCCCTCCCCACCTCGCACCGAGCTGTCAACCGGATCTGGGGTTCCGTCTCCGCTTACCCCCTCAGGCATGTGGGGAATTTCTCCCTCCTCCCCCAGCGGGAGGGTCGCGACGAGGAGACAAGACCATCCCCCCATTTTCCTTCTCCCAGGGCTGGGCGTTTGAGGCCTTGGGAGAATTGAGGGTAGGGGGCCAGATGTCCAGGTCCTCCAGAGGGCCCGGGAGCTCGGACTTTGGGTCCCTTGGAGGGCCAAGGATGGGTACCAGCGACCCGGGGAAGGGCTTGACGACTCCAACCCTGGGCCTCAGGGAGATGAAGGCTCTGTCTCTTGGGCCCCAGAAGACAAGAGGCTGGGGCCTGCTCTTGGGCTCCAGAAAAATTAGGGGCTGGGGTCTCTGTCTCCTGAGTCCCAGGCAGAGTGAAGGCTAGGGGCTATGTATCCTGGGTCCTAGTCAAATGGGGGCAGACAGGGCACAAACTTGGTTCCAGGTTGTGAGCGGGGGCTTTGTCTCCCGAGTCCTAGGTAAAATGTTGGGAGGGGGGTGGAAGAGGCTCTATCCCGTGGACCTCAGATTTAATTGTGAACATTGGAATGTCTTCTGAAATCCAGTTAAAAATGTGGGCGGGGGACTGTGTTCTTGGCTTCTAGATGTAATCAAGGGCCAGAGGCTCTATCTGGAAAGCTGGAGCTCAGTCGGTGGGGTCCCAGGCCGAAAGAGCAGCTGAGTCCCACAGGCTGGGACCCTTCCCTCGCCTTGTGAGCGGTCGGCTGGGACGTCCCCGGGGAAGTTTTACCGGTTTCACTTTGGCTGAACCCGGGAGGGAGGGGCGGGCGCTCTCCCGACTCCCGGTTCGGACTCCCTGGTTTCGGGACCTTATCTTTTCTCTGGTCGCGCCCCGGAGCCGCTGCGGGGGGCGGGGGGGGGGGGCGACGCGCGGAGCCGCCGCCCTAATCCCCCTCCTCTCCCTCGGCTCTGCCCACCAGCCCCCTCCCGCGCCCCTCAACCCTGTTGAGGGAGCGGCGCAGCTCCCAGAGGAGGGAGGGGCTGGGAGGAAACAGGTGAAGGAGGTTTGGGCCCCGCCCCTTGCAGGTGACCGGGCTGTTTATTCCCTACTAGAAACTCTGGATGTTGGAGTTTCCCAAGGGTTTGCCCAGAAAGTGTAGGCGGGGCGGGGAGGGTGGGGAGAGATGTCTTGGGGGAGCCCTTGGTTACCCTTCTGACCTTATTTTTGAGTTGTCTCCCAGCCTTTCCTCAGAGCTGGTACTGCCTCTCCATCGGTGTCAGAGGTAGGGAGATGAGGTCAGACCTACTGCTCCCGGGAAATGCTCAAAACCCGCCTGACCTTGAGCCAGGCTTTGACGTGATCCATGATCTCCTGGAGGATTCTAGATTTCCCTGGGAGGCACATCTTATTCCTGTTCCCATTTTGCAGATGGGGACACAGAGGTTTCAAAAGGGCCAGCCTCTTTCCCAGGGTCCACAGCCCGTCCCCTGGAAGCCAGCTGCAGATTTCAGAGCCTTCCTTGGCTCTGCTCCACTGGGGGGCCTCTGAGCCTCCATTTCCTCCTTTGTAAAACTGAGATCCTAACCCCTTCCCTGCAGGGCCTTTAGGAGGATTCAGAACTCCTGCTGATCCCTTGCGAAAGCTCTTAGCACCTGGGGAGGAGGGCCTTCCCCTTTCCTGACTCCTCGTGCCTGTGCCTACACTCCCTGCTTTTCTCTCTGCCTCCCTCCCTCTCTCCCTGCCCCCGCCCCCTTCCTTTCTCACCTCTCTCTGGTTCCCTTATCTCCCACTGAGCTCTCTCCCTTTCCTTTCCACCGATCTCTCTTTACCTGTCTCTGGCTCCTCAGCCTTCCCCCTCCTTGGCCTCCGTGGACTGAGGGTGCACCACCTGGGCCTCTAGCTGGGTCCTCCCCAGCTTTCACTGTTCATCCTCGTCAGCCAGGCAGCCCCACGGTGGTGGTGGGGGGGGATGGGAGGAGAGGGGATGGCGGGCCTGCTGTCTCTTCTGGTTAGGAAAGGGGGACTGGGGAGCGAAGTGGGGGTGGGTCTGCTCACAGGCGGGAGCCCGAAGGGGGGAGGGGGCAGAAGAAGAGGGGAGAGCTACTTGTGGAGAGGGCAGAGATACAGGGATGGGGACAGAAGCCCGTGGAGAGTGCATCTGAAACAAATTTAGGGTTGGGATCAGAGACAAACTAGAGTGGAACTGAGAGATGGGAGAGAATGAATTACAGCCCACAGGGGTGGGACAGCAAGCTACTGAGAGGGGACAGAGAAAGGCTGGGGGAGGGGAGGGAGCTGGACAGAGACAGCAGAATAAAGGCAAGAACTGCCTAAGGAGAGAGAGACAGGTCTGGTTACGGGCTGGGAGCCCAAGAGCCCCCAGCTATCAGTGATGGCGATGTCATGACCCAGGGAAGTCAGGGCACAGGAGAGCCTCAAGGCCAGTCGCATGTGGGGGCCCCAGGGAGTGGTGGACATGGGAGGGACGGGGAGTTAGGCATGCCAGCCAGCTCCTCCGCCCCACCAGGGACGCTGTTACATTTTTAATGTCCCAGTGAGGTTGAGAAATGGAGCAGGAGGGGGAGGAGAAGAGAGACCCACGAGATGGCCCAGGCATGGGGAAAGTATTATCAGAGATGTAGGGAGATGGGCAGAGATGGGGAGATCTAGCAGGCAGGGAGGTCCCAGGACCAGAGACCCTGAGAGATTTACGCTCAGAAATCCTGAGAGATTAGAGACCCCAGGAGTCAGTGCAGGGACCCAGATTCCAGAGGCAGGAGACCCAGACCCAGGGAGACTGGGCTCTCAGATGTCAGACATAGAGGAAAGAGAATACCAGAACAGCTAGGGATGTGGGCAATCTTCTTGGGCTAGTGAAAATGTTCCGAGATGGGCTCTGGTTTGATGGAGTCCCCAGTCTGTAAATATAAAATATACCGGATACATAGCATATGAATATAGTGTCCAAGTAGATCGACGGCACTGAACGATGCGCTTCGAATGGGTGGATTGGATGGTATGGGAATTATGTCTCAGTACAGCTATTAGAGAGAACATGAGAGATGGCAGAAGGAAAGCAGAGACTCTGAGAGAGACAGAGGCAGAGGCCAGAGACCCTACCTAGGAGTTGGAGGCACGTAGGCACCCACTCAGGGCTCTGGGACACGAGAGATCAAAGGGACAGGACCTGTAAGAGGGAGGCCAGAGTCGCGTGGCCGGAAACATTTTGGGGGCACATGTAGACTGGGTATGTGAGCACGTCTTTCTGTCCAAGGGGCTCAGCCAGGAAGAGCGATCCTAGAGACTCACCCCAGAAATACCAGACCCCATAGGCGAGGGCTTCAGGGTGGTCGAGCCCCTGCAGAAAGGCAGGGAAATCTCAGCCTGGGGAAGGGAGTGATAACCACCATCTGAGAGAAGACCAAGGGAGATGGGGAGGCAGGTGCAGAAGTCCTGGACACAGCCAGAAAGCCCGTGTCCTGGCGGCGTCCTGGCGGAGGCGGCTGCTGCTGCTCATTGCCCCTCCCCCCCCCACCCAGACCGGCTCCCGGATGTCTGCTGTGGGGGTGGGCACTGTGATTAATGCAATTAATTAATTAGCAAGGTGGCTGAGGCAGCAGCTGAGGCCAGTGCTCCAAGCACGCTGGCCTTCAAGGGCCTGCTGAATCCCGCCGCGCCCTGCAGGGCCGGTCCCAGTGTTTATGGGACATAGGGGGTGAGCCAAGCCCTGGGGAGCCAGCCAGGCAGGAGCCCAGGAGTCGGGGCCTCTGGTGCCCTCCTCCTCTAGGGTGCTGTAAGCCCTATGCACGGGCCTCTCTGCCTCAATCTACCCTTCCCCAGATCTCAGGGTCTCAGGCTGTGTCTCTGTCCATCACGGTTTCCTCCTGGGCTCGTACTGTCCCCAGGCAGCCCCTGCTCTGCTACCCATAAGCCTGAAGGCCTAGCCACAGGGAGAGGAAGTGTGTCCCAGGACCCCGCTGACTCCGCGTTGACTCTGTCACTAGTCTGGCTTGCTGATGAAGGAGGCTGAGTGAGGTCTGTGTTCCCCGGGCCATCCTCTCCCCCGCTGTGCTGCTGGCCACTTCCCAGCCAAGGTCAGGGCTCCGGCACCCGCCCAGCAGCACACTGGACACTGAGATTCTAACTCCAGGCCAGCTGCCCGCCCCCTGCACCCCCCAACCCCCTATTCCATCCCCCCCCAACTCGCTGGCTTCAATTCCCATGCCTCCGTTGGCCCACCCCGTGCCCCTAAGTCCCACAGCCCCTCGGCCTCAGGTTCCAGCCTTTCCACCTTCTGAACTTGTCTCTGGTCTGGCTGAGCCTTCTTCCTCATGGCCCCAACCCCCCAACATCTCTGCCCCATCCCATTCTGAGGGCTCTTTCAGAGGCACATACCTAACCCTGCCCCCTCCCCCCACCCCAGGTGTAACTCCCAGAGCACCCAAAGCCCTAACTTAGCCTCAGCCTGTGCAGTCGGGTACACCGCTGTTTCTCTGCCTTCGTCTCATTCATTCATTCATTCATTCATTCATTCATCATATTTATGGAGCCCCTATAGTGTGCCAGGCACCATTCTAGGCTCCAGAGCCACAGGAATGAACAAAGATCCCAGTCCCCGGGCCCTGATGTTCCATGGCAAAGACACATCAGGTGCCTTGAGGAAAAGGAAGCTGGGTCTGGGGTGGAGGTGGGGGGTTGTTATTATCATTAGGGTGATGGGGGGGTTACTTGGCCCAGCAAAGACCTGAAGGAAATGAGGGAAGGAGCAGGGAGAGCCCAGGTCCCCCAGGGGGTGGGAGACAGGGCCTGAAGGAGGATTCAGGGAATCCTGGGCTGCTCTAAAGGCTTTAGTTTCTTTCCCGAGTGAGGGGAGCCCACGGGGAGCCCCCGATGCTACAGCTCTTCAAGCCAGAGGATTTTAGAACCTCATTTGTTCAGCCAACAGGGATCGTCCCCTTGGAGCCAGGCCCCGTTGTGGACACTGAGGGCTTAGCTAGTGAGCCTAACAGGACAAAGAATCCTTCCCCTGGTGACTTTCCAGGGAGTCATGAAAGTTCAGGCTGAAAGACAGAGGAAATGCTGAGCAAGGGGAGGGGTGCGGGGGCCTCTGGGGCAGAAAGTTGGGGACCAAAGATCTACCTCAGGAGGCTGCCCTATGAGAAGTTAAGGGGCGGGTTTGTTTGTTTGTTTGTTTTAAGATTTTATTTATTTATTTGAGTGAGAGAGAGTGAGCACAAGCAGAGGGAGAAGCAGACTCTCCGCTGAGCAGGGAGCCAGATGCAGGGCTTGATCCCAGGACCCTGAGATCATGACCTGAGCTCAAGGCAGATGGTTAACTGACTGAAACACCCAGGTGCCCCGAAGAGTGGGTTTTTTAAATGCTCTGAAGCGGGTAGTGCTGAGACAGGACCCTAGATCCAAGAGGGCCACCTCCCTCAGAAGACACAGGCATCCCGCAATCACAAGGCCTTCCTTAGAATGGGAAATCTGAGTCCCCGAAGGGACCCAGGGGCCTAAAGGTGGGGGTGGGGCTCCGTGGGCCTGAGCTCGGGTTCCCTGGAAAAGGAATCGGGTCTCCTTCAGGAAGCCCTCCCGGCCTGCCTCGGCTGGGTCAGGCCTCAGCTCTGGGTTCTTACCCCCACTCCCTGCCCCCTTCAGTCTTTGTGGTATGCTTTTTTTTTTTTTTTAAGATTATTTATTTATTTATTTGACAAGGAGAGAGAGATCACAAGTAGGCAGAGAGGCAGGCAGAGAGACAGGGGGAGGCAGGCTCCCTGCCGAGCAGAGAGCCCGATGCGGGGCTCGATCCCAGGACCCCGAGATCATGACCTGAGCCGAAGGCAGAGGCTTAACCCACTGAGCCACCCAGGTGCCCCCTCTTTTTGGCATCCTTGATGCTGATGCCCACTGGTGCAGCATTTGCCTCCCTGTCACATTGTCAGCTTTTCGCCAACAAGCCCCGGACTTGTCCTGCAGTGCCACACCCAGCACAGAGCCAGACATTAGTTTGGTGATATATATGTATTTTTTAAAGATTTATTTATTTGAGAGAGAGGGTGCACACGTGCATGCACAGGGGAGGGGGCAGAGGGAAAGAATCTCAGGCAGACTCCTTGCTGAGCGGTGAGCCCAATGTGGGGCTCGATCTCATGACTCTGGGATCATGACCTGAGCCCAAGGCAGACGCTTAAGTGACTGAGCCCCGCAGGCACTCCCGTTCGGTGGTGTTCATTGAGCACCTACTATATGCGAGACCCTGGTGTGGGCTCTGGGGGTACAGCAGGGAACAACAGACATCCCATCTTTGGGGACTGACCCTCTGGCACCCAGGACCTCTTTGCTGAGTTGCTCTTTGTTGCATGGACCCCCTCAAGGAGTCAACCTGCTGCCCCGCCCCCAGTCTCCCTCTTAACCTCTAGGGCTTCTCTTGAGCCCTTGTCAGGACTTTTTGCTGGCTGGCCAGGTTTCCATCCAGCTCCACCTGCCCTTCAGGTTCCCTTGGTTTAAGCCTAGTCATTCTCCTGCTGAGGAACCCTCCATGGGTCCCACTTGTCTCAAAGGAGAAAACCTAACTCACTGGCCCCACCCTACTTGGCTCCCTCCAGAGCTCATGAGGCCAGATGGTTTCTCCTGACAGAGTGCCCGTCCCTCCTCACCCAGCTAGAAAGGGGAAGAGCCTTTGGGGACCTTTGTCCCACACTCAGTGCCTTTGGAGGCCAGGTGGGTGAAGGGCGCTGGTCCCTGAAGGAAGAGGCAGCCTTTCCTCCGCTCCACCCCACTGGGGACCCGCAGGAGCCCCACATCCTGATTTTTGTCTGACCTTCAATCACCAGGCCCTTCGGTGGGTTAGTAGATTACTGAGTGCTAGTTCATGTGTGAAATAGTGCTGTATGGGCCAAAGGAAAATACAAGCGAAGCTGGATTTGGGCTGTAGCGGGCAGCTAACGGCCTGTTTGACTCACCCGCCCCAGGCCCTGCAGAGCCCTAATGGGAGCAATTCGTTCCATGGAACTCTCACAGGGGACCCTGGAGGGTACCGTGAACATCCCCATTTTACAGATGGAAGAACTGAGGCTCAGAAATATGGTCACCCACCTGGAAAGGGACCGAACCAGCAAGAAACCCATGACAACCAGTAGCGTGGCCTGTCCAAAGGGGAGAAAGCCCTGCTTCCAAAATTTTAACTTTTTGGCTGTTTGGGAACGCGCGTGGGGATTCCATGAGACAGTATATCTATTACTCAGTGGTCTTGACCGATGGCTTCTTCCCAGAAGTTTCTGGGACTGCCCCCTCTGGTGGGACTCCCTTCTGCTGGGGACCCTATCATTAGGGTCTCCTGTTAATGTTTCCTGGGTTCCCATGTGGGGCTGGTGGCCGCACACACTCCCCACCCCCCATCTCGGTCAAAGACAGCTGGGCAGCTGTTGCCCCCCTTGTGACAGGGCACGTGCCCTTGACCCGCCTCAAGGCTGAATGTCAAGAGCCACTTGTAATTATACCTACCTGGCCGGCCTTTATTCAACAAACACTGATCTCCTGTTTCCTGTGGCCCCTGAGCTAAGTGCTCTACAAATATTCTTTAATCTTTGTAACAACCCCTGGGAGGTGGGCCCTGTGATTATCCTTATTTTACAGCTGAGGAAACCAAGGCACAGAGAGGTCAAATGACTGGCCCAAAATCACATAGGGCATGGCGGAGTCAGGATTCAAGTCCAGGCAGTGTGCCCTCAGTCCCTGTGCCCTCCCACCTTGCCTAACAGACCCACAGGCCTCTTCATCATGGTTTCTATTAAAAGTGAGAAAACAGGGCGCCTGGGTGGCTCAGTGGGTTAAGCCTCTGCCTTTGGCTCAGGTCATGATCTCAGGATCCTGGGATCAAGCCCCACGGGCTTCACTCTCAGCAGGGGATCTGCTTGAGATTCTCTGCCTCTCTCTCCCTCTGCCCTTCCCCCTGCTCTCCGTGCTCTCTCTCTTTCTCTCATAAATAAACAAAACCTTTTTAGAAAGAACAAAGGATAAGTGAAAAAAGAAAATACACATTCACACAAAAACATGTATGCACATGTTCATAACAGCTTTGTTCATAATCAACAAAAAGTGGGAACAACCCCAGTGTCTGTCCACTGGTGCGTGGATAAAGGGAACATGGTACATTCGGACAATGGAATATTATTCAGCTATAAAAAAGAGAACAAAGCCCTGGTATCAGTACTGATAATGGGCACAGGGTTTCTTTGGGGAAGTGTAATCGTGTCCTAAAATTGATTATAGCAACAGACACTATATACAATGACTCTTGTGAATATACAAAAAGTTACTGAGGGGCGCCTGGGTGGCTCAGTGGCTTAAAGCCTCTGCCTTCAGCCTGGGTCATGTCTCAGGGTCCTGGAATCGGGCCCTACATCGGGCTCTCTGCTCAGCGGGGAGTCTGCTTCCCCTTCTCTCTCTCTCTCTGCCTGCCTCTCTGCCTATTTGTGATCTCTCTCTGTCAAAATAAATAAATAAAAATTTTTAAAAAGGCATTGAATTGGACACTTTCAGTGGGTGAGTGGGAATGATATCTCAAGAAAGCTCTCAAAAAAAAAGATGGGGGGGCAGTTTGAGAGGCTTAGTCGGTTAAGTGTCTATCTGCCTTCAGCTCAGTTTTGTTTGTTTGTTTGTTTAAGATTTTATTTATTTATTTGACAGACAGAGATTACAAGTAGGCAAGAGAGGCAGGCAGGGAGAGAGAGGAGGAAGCAGGCTCCCCGCGGAGCAGAGAGCCCGATGCGGGGCTCCATCCCAGGACCCTGGGATCATGACCTGAGCCAAAAGCAGAGGCTTTAACCCACTAAGCCACCCAGGCGCCCCTTCAGCTCAGTTTTTGATCCCAGGGTCCTGAGATCGAGCCCCACATCAGGCTCCCTGCTCAGCTGGGAACCTGCTTCTCCCTCTCCCTCTGTTCCAGCCCCTCCTTGTGCTCTCTCTCTCTCCCCCAAATAAATAAAATCTTAAAAGAAAAAAAGGGGGGGGCTTAGAGAGCTGTAGTTTTACTAGAACGGTGAGAGAAAGTGTAATTCTGTGCAGAAAAAAGTGAAGGCTTCCCTCACACTTTAAATATTTAAAAACTTATTTTGTGATACGCTTACTTATTTTTTTTTCTTATTTTTTTTTCTTATTTTTTTTTTTTTAAGATTTTACTTATTCATGAGAAACAGAGAAAGGCAGAGGGAGAGGAAGAAGCAGGTTCCCCGCGGAGCAGGGAGCCCAATGAGGGACTCGATCCCAGGACCCCGGGATCATGACCTGAGCTGAAGGCGGCCCCCTAACCGACTGAGGCCCCCAGGCGTCCGGCTTATTTCTTTTTTTATTGATTGATTTTTGAGGGGGATTCTTTTTTTTCTCCAAACATTTTATAAGATTTTTTTTTCGTTTGACAGATCACAAGTAGGCAGAGAGGCTGGGGTGGGGGGCGGGAAGCAGGCTCCCCGCTGAGCAGAGAGCCTGATGCGGGGTCTCCATCCCAGGACCCTGAGACCATGACCTGAGCTGAAGGCAGAGACTCAACCCACTGAGCCACCCAGGCACCCCAACCAAACTTTTTTTTTTTAAGATTTTATTTATTTACTTGACACAGAGAGGGAGATCACAAGTAGGCAGAGAGGCAGGCAGGGAGAGAGGAGGAAGCAGGCTCCCGCTGAGCAGAGCCCGATGCGGGGCTCAATCCCAGGACCCTGGGATCATGACCTGAGCTTAAGGCAGAGGCTTTAACCCACTGAGCCACCCAGGTGCCCCATTTTCTTTTTCATCCAAACACTTTATAGTGGGAATTTTTAAGCATACAAGCAGGTGTAAGTGGGAAGAACAGCTCAGGAGCCTGCCTCCTGCTCTCCCACCAGACTCCACAGCAGATTACATTTTGCCGCATTGTCTTCATGGTTCTCTCTATAGCTAGTTTTGGTTTTGCTGACCCATTTGAGAGTATGTTGTGGACATGATGGTGCAGACACAGGAATGCTACCTGCCTAAGGTTGAACCACCATGCTTAAGAATATTAGTGAACAGGGGTACCTGGGTGGCTCAGTTGTTAAGCGTCTGCTTTCAGCTAGGGTCATGATCCCAGAGTCCTGGGATCAAGCCCTGCATCAGGCTCCCTGCTCAGTAGGGAGCCTGCTTCTCCCTCTCCCACTCACCCTGCTCGTATTCCCTCTCTCGCTATCTATCTCTCTCTCTCTGTCAAATAAATAAATAGAATCTTGAGGAAAAAAAAAAAAAGAAGAATATCAGCGAACATTCCAAAGCAACCCATAATTTAATCTAGATTCCTGTATCCCTAATTTTCCTCAAAATATGTTTCCTGAGGGCACCTGGGTGGCTCAGCAGGTTAAGCCTCTGCCTTCGGCTCAGGTCATGATCCCAGGGTCCTGGGATCGAGCCCAGCATCGGGCTCTCTGCTCAGCGGGGAGCCTGCTCCCCCCCCCCACCCGCCTACCTCTCTGCCTACTTCTGATCTCTGTCTGTCAAATAAATAAATAAAATCTTTTAAAAAAAATATGTTTCCTGAATGGCCCTTTTGGAATGGGGGCCCCACAAAGGCTCCTGCATGGCATTTGGGGTCCGCATTTCCCAGGGGAGCCCCTCCATGATGGCCCCGACTAGCCTGGAGGTGTCTGGGTCCTTCCCCCTGCCACCAGTCTCTCTCTCTTTTCTCTCCAGGAGCCCAGGATGTCCAAGTTCGAGTGCCCCCTGAGGTGCGGGGCTACCTGGGTGGCACCGTGCAGCTGCCGTGCCACCTGGTGCCTCCAGGACCGGAAGTCCGAGTGTCACAGGTGACCTGGCTGCATGTGGACGCGGCCGGGGTCAGCAAGAGTGTGGCCGCCTTCCATCCCTCCTATGGCCCCAGTTTCCGTGGCCCAAAACCTGGTGAAGAGCGGCTGTCCTTTGTCACTGCCGGGCAGAGCTCAGGGACCAGGCAGGGCACCGAGATGGATCTGCGGGATGCCACGCTGGCCCTCCGGGGACTGACGGTGGACGACGAGGGCAACTACACCTGCGAGTTTGCCACCTTTCCCAGTGGTACCAGTCGGGGGGTGACCTGGCTCAGAGCCATAGGTGAGCAGTGCGGGGGGGGCAGGGAACGGGAGATCCCCGCCATCGCGGATCCATTTCTCTCTGGGCTTCAGCTGTGATATTGACTTTCCCTGTGGCCTTCGCTCAGTTAGCAAATATCTGTTAAGCGCCTACTGCATGTCAGACTCTATCTTGCAAGTTGAGGACATGGCACTTCCCAAGGCTTTCAAAAGTATAGACTGAGCACCTCCTAGGTGCCAAGCAGTATTCTAGGCTCTAGACATGAAGCAGTGAGTAAGGCAGAGCTCCCAACCCTGTTGGGGCTTCTACTTTGATAAGGGGGTACCCAAGAGTAAATAACATCATAAGGAAAATAGGAGTGGGTCAGGTGGATGTAGGTGCTATGGAAGACGGGGTGGGGGTGCAGGCTACAATGTTGGCTAGGGAGGCCTGGTGAAATCTGAACACAAACTAGAAAGAGATGAGGGAGCCTTGTAGGGTTAAGTAAGGGAAGAGAATTCCAGGCAGAGGGCATGTCAAGTGCCAAGGCCCTGTGGCAGGGTGCATTTGAGGAAGAGCAATGAAGTCAATGTGGCCAGAGGCTTGTGAATAAAGGCAAAGTAGGAGGGGACAAGATCAAGAAGATGATGAGGGCCATAGATCACAGACAGCCTCATGGACCACATGAAAACTTTGGCTTTTGCCCTGAGAGAACAGGAGCTGTGGGAAGTTCTGAGCAGGGGACAGATGTGATCTGGGTTTGGTTTTCACAGACTCCTTCTGGCTGCATGTTGGGGACAAGGGTGGAAGCTCAGGAACCACAGGGCGGGAGGTAATGGCAACTAGACCAAGGTGGAGGCCGTTGGCTTAGCAGGAAGATGTCGGGCTTTGGAAATATGTTAGAGGTAATGCAGGGAATAATCAAATTAGCAAACAAAGGGAATGGAGTCCCTCATCGGGCTCTCTGCTTGGTGGGGAGCCTGCTTCCCCTCTCTCTCTGCCTGCTGCTCTGCCTACTGGTGATCTCTCTCTGTCAAATAAATCAATTAAATCTTAAAAAAGAGAGAGAGAGAGAGGGAACACAGGCAGGGGAAGTAGGAGAGGAAGAATCAGGCATCCTGCTGAACAGAGAGCCTGATGATGCAGGGTTCCATCCCAGGACCCGGGGTCATGACCTGAGCCAAAGGCAGACGCTTAATGACTGAGCCATCCAAGCGCCCCAAAGGCTTCCCTTTTTGATGGAGCTTGAAACCCCAGTTGTTTTGCACAATTCAAAGCACAGATCTCCACCACTCGCAAAGGTCTCTCCCTGCGCCATCATACGTTCTTCTTCTTCTTTTTTTTTTTTTAAGAGAAAATCTTTTTTTTTTTTTTTTAAGATTTTATTTATTGGGACGCCTGGGTGGCTCAGTTGGTTAAGCGGCTGCCTTCGGCTCAGGTCATGATCCCAGCGTCCTGGGATCGAGTTCCACATCGGGCTCCTTGCTCGGCAGGGAACCTGCTTCTCCCTCTGCCTGCCACTCTGTCTGCCTGTGCTCGCTCTCTCGCTCTCTCTCTGACAAATAAATAAAATCTTAAAGATTTTATTTATTTATTTATTTGACAGACAGAGATCACAAGTAGGCAGAGAGGCAGGCAGAGAGAGGAGGAAGCAGGCTCCCTGCTGATCAGAGAGCCCGGTGCGGGGCTTGATCCCAGGACCCTGAGATCATGACCTGAGCTGAAGGCAGAGGCTTTAACCCACTGAGCCATCCAGGCGCCCTGTCAGGATGCGTTCTGTTCAAGGGTTGCGTAGAGAGCACTAGCTATGCCCTGGAGCAGGAACATGGAACAGAACAGCCAAAGCTCTGCTTTCCCAGAGCAGCATGTGACGTGAGAACCCCTAAAAGGGAGAGTCAGATGTCAGGGAAGTTCCCTTGAGGAAGTGAAGCCTGGATCTGGAGGAGGAGGAAGAGCAAGTCAAGAAGAAGGGAGGACCAGACCCTTCCAGGCACATGGTCGCCAACACCTTGCAGTGGGTGCTGCAGGGACCGAGGGAGGCGTGGGGTGCATGCCCGGAGTGGTCGGAGGACAGGTGGGTGGGCGACCCGGGAGCATATGGGGAGGCCCATTGGAGGCTCTGGCAGTCAGGGGAGAAAAAGAGGGAAAGGGAGGGAAGGAGGAGAGGGCTGTACCACATCGATGAACTCTGGAGAAACCCAGTGAGATCCACAAGGCACCCGGGGACATGACGGAGAAACTCAGGACAGTCCAGTTCTACCTGTGGGTTATTCCTCATGGATGTTTTATTGTTTTCCTCCCAGTATCTTTCCATGGTTTCCAGGAAGATGGGTGAAAAGGGCAAAAAAATTTCCAGCTTTGGGAAACTCCACAACCTTTATCCCACTTCCGGCACCCCCATCTCCTGGCAATTACAGGGAAGTAGGAGGTCTTTTGAGCTGGACCTTTGAACTGCATTATTCTGCTTTGGCTTTTTTTGAAGAAAAAAAAAAAGAAAATCTTAGGCTCTTGGACACTGTCTCTGCTTTTCTGGCAGAGGAGGACGGACAGAATAATGTCACAGCACACAAAGCATAGGGAGCATCAGGCGCCATCCCAAAGGTTTTACCTATCTGTTTAATCTACCTGACAATCCTCTGCGGTGGGCATTTTAGTTCTCCCCACTTTACAGAGGAGGAAACTGAGGTACAGAGCTGGGAAATGGTTTGCCCAAGGCCATGTACCTGCTCAGCAGAAGAAGTGGGATTTGAGCCCCAGCGCTTGGGGCTTCCCGGCTCAGCCCCATTGCAGAGGTCCGTGGAAGGACCACAGGTGAGGAGTGACGTACCCCCTCCATTGCTCTCCCCAGCACAGCCCCAGAACCACGCCGAAACGCAGGAGGTCACACTCAGCCTGGAACCCATGCCCGTGGCCCGCTGTGTCTCTGAGGGCGGCCGCCCACCCGCCCGAATCTCCTGGTTCTCGCCCCTGGATGGGGAGACCAAAGAGACCCAGATGTCGGGGCCCGTGCCCGGCACAGTCACCGTCACCAGCCGATTCACCTTGGTGCCCTTGAGCCGAGCAGACGGTGTCAAGGTCACCTGCAAAGTAGAGCACGAGAGCTTCGAGGAGCCGATCCTGCTGCCTGTGACCCTCTCCGTGCGCTGTGAGTGTATTGGGGTGTGATTGCATCCCCAGTATCGTCTACACTGGCTTCCCTAGGGCACTGTCTACACCCTCCCTGAGTGTTGTCTGCATCAGCCCCCTGGGCCAAAGTCGGCACTGCCTTCCTGCCTCTTGTCTATACTGGCTCCCCCGTGTCCCCTCACTGCCTCCGCTGGCTTCATGAGGCTCTCTCCTTCCCACCACAATCAGTGGGTGAGCTGGAATGGGTTCGCAAGGGCCAGTTTTATGCATTTCGTCCCAATTCCACATTCACAGGGAAGTTGTGTAGGGACAGCTTGAAATCGACCACTGGGGAGTATTTATACCGAGGAAATTGGCAAACTGCAAAAACCGCCCCCACCCACACCCCCCAGTGTTACCCCACGGAGCCGGAGAGTAACTCAGCCAGCTCTTCTTCCCCCTGTCCAAACACACCCCGGCCCCCAGCTCCGCACTCTGCACGCTACCTCCCCAGACACTGCCTTTGGTTAAACCAATTCCTTCATCTGCCCCGGGTGTGGCAGGAATAACAGGCAAGACACTGCCTGTGTCGAACAGTAACTCCCTCCAGACGACCCAGGTGGCATCCCTGGACGGCGACGTAGCCCAAACTGATTTGTCCCACTTGGGACATGGGTCTGCCTCCTGCCAGTCCAGTTCATTTCTTCAGGAGATTCCCATCTCTCTGCTGACCTCTCCCCTCTTCTGGGACTCTCCATGTCCCTGAGCTAGTTCCCCTATTTCCTCCAGACCCCCCTGAGGTCTCCATCTCCGGCTATGATGACAACTGGTACCTCGGCCGCAGCGAGGCCACCCTGAGCTGTGACGTCCGCAGCAAACCGGAGCCCACGGGCTATGACTGGAGCACGTGAGTCCTGGGTGGACCTGGGCCCCTGAATCCTTGGTCTGAGGGAGTCAGGTCCTGAATCTGAGGGAGGAGGGGCTGGGGGCCTTGGGCTCCTGAGTCTGAGGGAGAAGGGGCTGGGGGCCTGGACCCCTGGGTCTAAGGGAGAAGGGGCTGGGGGCCTGGACCCCTGGGTCTAAGGGAGGAGGGGCTGGGGGTCTGGACTCCTGGGTCTGAGGGAGGAGGGGCTAGGGGTCTGGACCCCTGGATCTGAGGGAAGCGCATTGGGGACCTGAGCCCGTGAGTCCTCCAGAAGGAGAGTGGTGGCCGTGTAGGGTCCTGAGCATTAGCATTTATGTCCCTGGAGCTTGGATCTTGAAGGCTGTGTCATCAGGGACCAGACCTGTGCTCCCCTGATGTCCCCCTCCGGTGACCCCCGCACCTTCCAGGACGGCAGGCGTCTTCCCAGCCTCAGCAGTAGCCCAGGGCCCCCAGCTGATCATCCACTCAGTGGACAGACTGGTCAACACCACATTCATCTGCACAGTCACCAACGCTGTGGGCACGGGTCGTGCTGAACAGGTGGTCCTCGTGCGAGGTGAGCAGGTCTTGGAGCTGGTGCGCTCCCCAAGTGTTCCTCCCTTTGGGGTTCCGGGGCCGCGTTGAGGGAAGCTGTGCCGCCGGCCTGGGGAAGGATTCAGACCCGCCTTACCGATGAGAAAGGAGGTCCGTGTGGCTTTTCTCTCTTGCCCCCACATGGGAGCTGGATCGGGACGACAGGGTAGGCACTGGAGGAAGAATCAGGAGGATGAGGCCTCTGCTGGGGGCTTTCTAGAAACTAGAGACCTGGAAGGAGACTCCAGGAAGAGACCTAGGGACATCGCCCCGGGCTCCAGTTGGAGAGACACATGTCACACAGCTAGACAGACATAAATAGATGCATTTGAATACTGATTTCTTACCGTGAGTGCTAGTCAAGTCACATCAGGAAATCCGTTTTTGCGTGTGTTGGAGGATTTGTGTTTCTAGAGGGGGTGTTCTGGAAATGGCGGCCGATGCGTCTGTGGGTCGAAAGTTCTCGTCAGTCTCCCTGATATGACCTCAAACTCAGATGGGCCCCAAGACTGGAGCGGAAAAGAACAAGGCCAACGAGGCCTGAGGCACCAGCTGATGGAAATGGGGTCAGAATCACAACTGTAGACCAGGAGGGAGGCCGTGTGCCCTGAGATACAGACGCTGGGACCCCTGAGCTGGGAACAGAGGCCCTTTCATGTCACAATAGGCAGGACCCACATCTCCAGAGACACCTCTGTGCTCGTGAGATGGCTTCGGAATCAAAACAGAAACTCATCTAAAACAGCCTGCACACTCAGACCCACCATCACCAAGACACGCACCCCATGAGAGCAGAGGCACACGCCAAACAAAGCCAGGCGACCCCCGCCCAGAGCCCCCCAGGATGCCATGTGTACCGTTCTTAGAAACACCCTACCGGCACACCCGTTCATGCAGCACACCCGTGCAAACACACAACACAGGGAATAGTGCCTTGGTGGGCGCGGGGCGGGGGGTGGGGGGGTGGTGCTCAGAAACATGACCAAAGACAGACACACATAAATGAGAGGACACATTAAGTGTGAGTACCCCCACACACCTGGAGACAGGCGCCACAGCCAGACACAGAAACAGATCCCCTTCCTGAGACACAATCTCATACCACACACACGTGCACACACGCACACATGCGCACACACACACACACCCCTAGAAACAAATGGAAACAGACCCCTCTCAGGAATTCTGACATGCACCATAGAGACACGGCGCCCCCGCTCAGACCCACTGTCCCAGGAAGCTGCCCTGTCCCAGACACTATCACGCAGACATGCCCACCAAGGGGAGAAACCCCAACAGTTTCACACGCAGAAACCGTCCCTCATGCACAGATACTGACCATGAACCTCAGAGACGTTCCCCGAGGCGCATGCCCTCAGAAACTCCCCAGAAACCCTGCTGCTTTCAACAGATCGTCATCTCACAAATATTTGTTGAGGGTTCCTCTTTGCCAGCATCCCCCTTGATGTTGGGGAGCCGGTGGTGAACTAGACTCAGCCCCGCCCTGGAAGACACACCCAGGGGAGGGCCGGCTCCGCCCACCCCGCCACGCCCCGACTGGAAATCCAGCCCCTGAACCTCTACCCCAGATCCACACCCGAGAACCTGGTCTCCCCAGGCACAGTCATCAGGACACCCCTATAAGGGGCGGAGCCTTGAAAACAGATGCAGTCATACCTGAGGGTCACCGAAGGAACACACACCCACAAACACGCGGACACCCCCCCACAGCCCCTTAAAACACACAGAAATCCCAGGGACGTCCCCCGCCGGAAACCACCCCCTCCAAGAGAACACACCAGCGTCAAAGTTAGCCCTTCACACACACCCCGCAGGGAGCCCGACGCGGGGGGAGGACACCCCGTCTCCGCAGGGAGCCCGACGCGGGACGTGATCCCAGGACCCCGGGATCGTGACCCAAGCGGAGGGCAGATGCCCAACCGACTGAGCCCCCCAGGCGCCCCTCACTCCCAGCCCTTGAGTTGCATCCAGAGGGTCTCAGGGTCACCTTGCACTCCCCCACACGCCCAGACCCAGACGTGCGGTCACAGACACGTGGTTCGGGGTTCACGTAAGCACAACCGTAGGCACACAGGCTGTGCCACAGGCTAGACGGTGCCT